>NLAW01001520.1:0-91532 GCA_002370915.1 Metschnikowia lochheadii | reverse complement strand
GGGGGGGGGGGGGGGGGGGGGGGCGGGGGAAATAATGGTTCACTTTCGCGGGGAATGGCCTCCCTTTTATATTCTTTGCGAATTGCAGCCAACGCTCGCGCATATCTGGGTGGCAATATGCACCTTCAGTTTCCCCCGCACCGAATTACAGCCAAAAGAATATAAAAGCAGGGGTTCCCCCCCTTTTTTCCCACCTAATTATTTCAGAACTAATACGAAAATACTCTAATACTATTTTTTTGAATGAAGATTGGTGGCATGTTTTAAATCCACCAGAATAGGAATCTGCTCATAGAGGTATCATGAAGCCTACTCCGTGTGATCCATAATAATGGGGTGGGAGCTTCTACTTCCATGTTTCTTCTCCTTTTTTTTAAAAAAAAAGAAAAACAAACTTCAACACTGGTCCAAACCTTGATAGGGCTCATAACTTGTGGAGTGGAATTGTCAAGTCGTATCCTCGTATCCGCAACGAGAGAGTTGGGGCATTGACTGGGCCATCAATTATTCAAGGTATCAAGATAATACTGAACATTTAAGAAGAAGAAAGAAGAAGAAGAAGAAGAAGTTTTTTGCTTCTGGAGGAGTATGAGTATCCAGTGTGGTATTACAGTGTTTTTCAAAACTATTCAAACCAGCCTCTTGATTTAAGAATTCAGAATATTGAATTCAGAATATTGAATTCAGAATATTGAATTCTAATGAAAGTTGGTGTGAAACATCCCGCCATTTGGTTTGAAAGACTGTGTGAAGGGGTACGAAACCTTTTTTTGAATTATTGGTTTGTTTCTCTTTGCTAGTTCTGCTTCCAAACATTTTGCCCTCTGGTTTGAATAGTTTTGAAAAACACTGTATCAGCACGAGGTATTTTTTGGTGGGTGATGTTTGATTCTTTGAGACAATTTGGTGTACAGCCGAGTCCGTGGGTATTTGATTGGTTATTCATCAATTATGGATATGATCAAAAAAGAAAAATCTATTGAAGTCTATATCAATTCCCGTTTTCGTTTTTGTTTTTTTGTTTTTTTTGGTCGTCACTGTTTTAACCATGGACCTGTGCTGGACCTACATACAACCACACTCTACAAAGCTTACTAACAAAATACCCGGTGAGGTTTAATGGAACTACTCTTATGAATACTATAGTCCCAAAACATGGCCACTTACCATACACTATAACGACAATTACCAGCAATTCCCCACTTTTTTTTTGACTACTAAAAGAAGAAATTACAGCCTATTACACGTTTTTCCTACATCCTAAGATGACCGGGACCTGAATAATGTTACTAACCATAACTTTAAATAAGATTTTCCTGCACCTGAGCACCCGCTTAGACTCTCTGAGCCATAACAAGCTTATTTTGTTTTTTGGCTTTTACAATCTTAAATAAACTTTGGTGGTTGTAATATTCAGGGTGGGGCCGGAATTGCGACTTTCGGGGCTTATATCCAGTTCCGACCTATTGACTCAGGTCGTTTCATCCTCCTCCCCAAAAAAACAAAGCAGAAATTTTTTTTGAGTTACTGATCTTTCGCCCGTTTGAGATGAATATATCTGGTAGGTAAGACATAGGATGATTTGTGTGGGGTTGTTGTTACGGAGGAAAAAGGTTTGGAAAGTGCATATCACGTGACCATTCCGAGGGTATCCATTCCTCTCTCTTATTTTTTCATCCATCCAGTACCCTAATTATAGGAAGATCCACACATCAAGGCAAAAATATCCATTTAAAGTTATAAAATAGTTTTCGGCGGTTGGATGGATTAACCCAGAAAAATAGGTGAGTTTTGCACGTGAGTAGCACGTGAGTAGCACGTAACCGCGTCATTTCCGAGGGTGAACATATTTCCTCTAATAAATCCACCGTATTTTCAAATACCCCAATTATCTCACAATAATGCACTTCTATCTTGGTCAGTATACATCCGTACACCAGGCCAATGTAAGACATTCAAAGAAATGATAATGAATGAGCTTATCTGCAGGATCCAAAAAATTCAAACACCAAAGTTACCAAAATTATTTCCACTCTTATTACACATTTAACGTTAGTAAACTAATAAAGTAATTACACCAAAAGGTTAAAGTTTTAAAAAAAAGGAAACACGTGATACGTGCGGAGGTACGGGTGTGCGGCAGCACATTCCGTGTTTCAAAAATAAAACGGGTCATGTGACCAGCACCAGCTCGCCACGTCATCCAAATTCAGTTGCGGTGCGCGCAGTTACCCGCACAAAGCAGTTGCATGCCGCAGGAAAGGGGGCTACGATTTTCCCGACTTTTTGTACTACTTCCGAAAATCAGCATTTGTGACGCCAGCGTCTCATGGCCCTCTAGGGTGTTTATAGAAGGAAGCCCAGTTGGCAGGCCAATCGTGGTTGTATTAAAAAGAGAAGCTGAACCGGCGGGAACGGTTGTCGGTCAAAAAGCAGCCAGCCCAAAAATTTTTTTTTTTTTTTTTTTTTTTTTCCCGTCAGGTGGGCGTGCGGACACCGATTCGCCACCCTGAGAAGTGGCCACAAAACCGGGTCTACCAAAAGGTATAAAAACCCACACACTGGCGGCGGTTTTCGCCACTCCCCAGGCCAAATTTTCTCTTGCCCTCCCCCTCTCGCAAGGAGGGCCGGTAGAGTTGCTGTAGAAGGTACATTCACCTGCGTCATGGAGCGTGCGGTGGCAAAGACTGTGCGAAAGAACAGAATTTGAAGCAGTCGCGCCAGCAAAATGCGGATGATATATAAATAATCTGCAATTTCCTTCGATGTGAGAAATCCAAAAATCGCAAATATTTCGCATTTTTTTTTTTTTTGGGCCACTACTACTCTTGGGTCCCGCACTACCCTCCTTTTTTTTTTTTTTTGGGCCACTACTACTCTTGGGTCCCGCACTACCATCATTTTTTTTTTTTTTCCAAAACACCTTCTCCGCCGTGGTGTACAGGTTCCCTCCCCCCATCTAGCCGCACGTGACCATGTCTGAATCTGCCGTATCCCCTTGCGGCCCCGAGACAACCACACCGGTGCAAACGCCTTCGGCGGAGTTCTACGAGAAGCCCGACTCCAAAGCTGCTTCTCGTGCTGATGCCGAAGATGCTCCTCAGAAACCTTTGTCTCCGCCCAGACCTTCGCCGTCCCCAGAAAAACACAAGTTAGAGGATGGAGAAGGGAACGCCGCCAAAAAGCCCAAGACCGAGAACGCGAACGGGAAGGAGGGCGAGGGCGAGGGCGAAATCGACGGTGGAAGCGGGCCCAATGGAAATGTCAATAGTGAAGAAAGTGCAAATGCAGGAACGGCCAATGGAAATGCCAATGGAAATGCTGCCAATGGAGAAGTTCCCATGACGCCAGCTCCAAAGCCTCCTTCTGAGCCCCACATGAACAATCTCCCCGAAAACCCCATGCCAAAACACCAGGCCAAGTTTGCTCTCAATACAATCAAGGCCATCAAGAGGTTGCGGGATGCAGGACCTTTTCTCCACCCCGTGGACATTGTCAAGCTCAACGTGCCGTTATACTATAACTACATCACGAGGCCCATGGACCTTGCCACTATTGAGCGCAAGATTTCTGCCAACGCATACGAAGACCCACAGCAGGTTGTGGCCGACTTCAACCTTATGGTGGACAACTGTAGGAAGTTCAATGGAGAAGCATCGGGCATTTCTCGTATGGCCATGAACATCCAGGCACAGTTTGAAAAACATATGCTCAACATCCCTCCCAAGGTGTTGGCCTCCAATGGAGCTTCATCTCCCGTGAGTAATGCCAATTCTCGGCGCCGAACGGTGATTGAAGACCCCAAAAAGGAGTCTGTGGCTGCTCACCGCCCCAAGAGGACTATTCATCCTCCCAAGTCTAAGGAATTACCCTACGATGTTCGTCCTCGCAAGAAGAAGTATGCGCAGGAATTACGGTTCTGCAGTCAGGTGATCAAGGAGCTTACATCCAAGAAGCACTTTGCAGTCAACTTCCCCTTTCTTCAGCCCGTGGACCCCGTGGCCCTTGGAATCCCCAACTACCTGGAAATTGTTAAGGAACCCATGGATTTGGGCACCGTCCAGACCAAGCTCGCCAACAACCAGTATGAGAACGGAGACGACTTTGAGCGGGACGTGCGGTTGATTTTCATCAACTGTTACCTTTTCAATCCCGAAGGAAACGATGTACATACTATGGGAAAGAAACTCGAGCAAATCTTCGACAAAAAATGGGCCAGCAAGCCGGTGCCCGTGGCCACACCCGTGCAGTCTGACTATGACTCTAGCGATGAGAATGATGAGGATGAGCCTGAGATTAATGAGGCCATGCTTCTGAGCGTGCCTGCAATCCAGTTTTTGGAGAACCAATTGGACCGCATGAAGAAGGAGCTTGATGAGTTGAAGAAGCAGCATTTGGAGAAGTTGCAACAACAACGAGATGCACGCAACAAGAAGAAGAAGGGTATGAAGAAGAAGAACCGCACTGCAAAGCCACACCTGGTGGAACAGCCACAGGAGAACGTGCCAGTGGTGACATACGAAATGAAGAAGCAGGTGAGTGAGATAGTGCCCACATTGAACGACAAGAAGTTGCAGGCATTGATCAAGATCATTAAGGATGATATTGTGATCAGCGACGAAGAGGAGGTGGAGTTGGACATGGACCAATTGGAGGACCGCACTGTTTTGAAGCTCTACAACTTTTTGTTTGGAAAGAAGGCCGCCTCTTCGGCCATGAAGAAACAAAAGAAGTCGACATACTCTTCGGGCAACATCGACCAGTTAGAGCAGTTACGGTCGCAGCTCCAGTTGTTTGACGATGCTGAACGGGGTGGAAACGGCTCGGGGCACTTTGACTTGAACGCCATTCCTGCGCAGGAGTCATCAGAGGACGACATGTCTTCGGAATCTTCCGAGGAGGAGTAATCTATTCATTCTCCTCGGAATGGATTACTCCAGAACATCCAGGAGAACATCCAGGAGAACATCCAGGAGAACATCCAGGAGAACATCCAGGAATACTTATTCCAGAACATCCCCTGGGTTTATTCCACGAATGATCAGAAACATCAGCTTCAGAAACATCTGGATATCTGGATTCAGAAACATCTGGAGTATCCAGGAATCTCACCAGAGAACATCTGGGAATACTCAGGAATATGATTTGGTATGATTGACTAGTTGGAAATACCCGGAGTGTGGGATGACCGTCAGAAAGGGTGAAGGATCAGTTTCCTAGGAAACTTACGGTTGGGCACACACCCAATCTTGTACTATAGCTTCCGTGTACTATATAGGTATTTATCAAGGATTAGAAAGCAAGGGTATGTAAGAGGAGTATGTAAGAGGGTATTTTGGGATTAGGTTGCATTTTGCAGCAAGAGAGAGGGAGAGAAAGAAGGTAGTATACACATAACCAAAGGGAAGCAAAATCAAGCATGAATGTTTCTTATTAAGCTTAATGCATCTATTGGGCTTATTTAGATATATATACAAAGATATCCCTATACTAACTATAATTTTTTTTTTTTTGTATAAGAAAGAAATAAGAATATTGTGTATTGTGTCCTGCATATAGTACATGGTAACCTCCGAACACGTTAGTAGCCTTTTTGAAGAGTCATTTCTGAGCTGTGTAGTTTCCATTGATTAGTTCAATGCTCTGGATTGCACGGAAGTTTTCAAACATCAAACACCATATAAGTAAATTGCATGGAAATCTCCAACCTATTGGAATTGAACAAGTTGGGCCTGTAGTTGGACAATATCCAGTTCACAATAAATAGTGTTTTGGACCTAACAACTAACAACCACCCCACTATACTGACTTGTTGATACCTCAAAGAGTTCGAGTATAACTAGGTAAAGTATGAACACCTATGAAAAGGTGTATAAATAGGTAAAAGTATGAACACCTCTTAAAAGGTGTATAGAAAGGTAAAAAAATCAACACCCATGGAAAGCTGTATGAAAAGGTCGACCATGAAGACGTATGAAAAGGTGTATGAATGTAGGGGTATAACGAATGTAAGGTATAAAGAATGTAGGAGTATAAAGAATGTAGGAGAAGGAAGAGAAGGGAAACGTGGTATAAAAAAGGGGGTTAAAAGGAGGGGGGGAACGCGGCCTTTTATAGTTTTGGGTTTGAGGGGAAGAAGCTGCAATTCCCTTTTTGTTTGTGCACGGGGCGGGGAGCGCCATGTTTCAGGTTTCGCAGCCACCGGCGCAAATACCCTGGATCAGGTATAAATATACACCCTTCGCACCACGTAAAGTATGAGCAACAGATTTTACACTTGCGCTGGATTCGTGAAAGGCATGGCATAGAATAGAAGGAACTTCAATCACAACAAGGTAAAGGCGCCATACTTGCAAATGTGGCACGACCAACATCCCGTGGCGGAGGAAGAAATTGCCTCTTGGGTATACCGACATTTGCGCCCTGTTATTGGTGGACTCGGTCCTGTACCTTCCATTGAATTCTCCCTGAAAGTGGGATAACATGATTATTTTTTAAATGCTTGCAACACACATGACCTAGGATTGTTTTTTATGACATGACACTCACAATCATCCACTCGATATTGCCCGTGCTACACAGCACTCCTTGTCCCGTGATACACAGCACTCCTTGTCCCGTGATACACAGCACTCCTTGTCACCATCACTCCATTTTGGGAACCGTTGCATCATCAGCGACCAATCCGGTTAATAAACATATTAAAGAGAGTACCTGACTGACTACTACTGACTGCTGACTACTGACTACTGACTACTGACTACTGACTACTGACTACTGACTACTGACTACTGACTACTGACTACTGACTACTGACTGACTACTGACTGACTATTGACTTTATGGGACTACAATTGGCTAATAAAGTACCACAACCTAATGGTAATAGCCATGAACCGAGCAAAGAGGAGGCCTGGACAAAATACGACAATTTTTAGGTGTTGAACTACACCTGAACTACTCCTGAACTGAACTATACAGAACTGAACTACACAGAACTGAACTACACCTGAACTGAACTAGGAAAGATTATAGTTTTCCTGACATGAACATCAGTGGCATACACCTAAAACGGTCAGACTGGAGTATTAGGATCATGACTATAGGCTTATATCTTAATACGTTCTAAGCCAAATTAAAGCATTACAAGACTTGAATTGGGAATTCTAGGACGCCAGAGCTATATGACTTGGAATGGGTCTTGATGAATTTATAACTCGATCTAAAGGACTGGAATCAAAACTGAATTGCATTCAGAATATGAAAGATGTGGTTTCTTGTCAACAAACACCTATCATGTACGGAGTCAAGGTACTTCGTAGTATGTTGTATGCATACGAGTCATGAACTATATCCAGGTTACTGGCTGGTGAAGGGTTTGGACGTTTTGTCTTGCAAAATCACGACGATCATATGTACGACACCCACTCTGGGTCTGCAGGTTAGGACTACCCACGAGTATGCACTCAACGCAAGAGGAGCAAAGTTTATGTCTTCCTTATTCGGGAGAATAATGGTTCTGAGCAAGCCTATAGTTTGGAATTTGTAGCCATGACGAATTTAAGTTAATTTGCTTTCCATGTCCTGCATTTCCGTCACCATGCCAACTTGAGCTTCCTACACAATAGCCCTTCTCCAATTGAATTTTTTTTTTCAATCCACTACATCCACAAACTCTATTGTTATATCTAATTATCACCATGAAAACTGTTTTGGTTTGGAAATTTTTGGAAGATACTGGAATATCCGGGGGACTGGTCGTGTGTGTCACTTATATGCAGTCCGGCATCTACCTTACAACGTTTACCATTTTCTAGTGTTCTTGGAATGAACTCTCTTAGGTACACACCTATTCTTTCTTTCCTTTAATCCAACATTAATGTTTAAGAAATGGAAAGAGAAAAACTAAGGGGAAATTATCCAACGGTACTGTATATTTTGGTTTTGCCTGCATATACCCTGATTCCCCAATATCTACTACCACACTGACTAAAACCATCTTCAAATGTACTCAAACAACTAGAAAAGTCTAGTTTCTATCTTTAAAGATGTTATATCTTTTGCTTCCTCTAATTTGAACTAAATCCGGGGTATGGTTATGAACCCTGGCATGTCATGGCCGGCCCTACGGCCCTGCCCCCGGAACTCACCTGGTGTACCCCTCTCTAAAAGCACACCCAGTCATATTTTTTGACACAACAAACCACCATTCGAATGTCCGGAATTCGAGGATCATAATGAACTAATTTTGAAGACATAATTCTAGAAACAGGGGGGCTTAGCGTTGTGCCTTTTTCTACTGAGGTTGCCTGGTGCACGGGTGTAGGCCTTGTATATACGTCCATTTCCGAGGGTTGCACCCCCCGAATCACCAAACAAAAGTATTATCCTTTTAACCCTATTACAGTGTTTTTCAAAAGTATTCAAATCAGCGGGGAAAAATATTCAAACCACACTAGAAAAATAAAAACAACCCAATAGTTCGACAATTTAGTGTTTTTTAATACTTAATATAGATTTCACATAAACAGTTTATTTCAAATCCTTGAAAATCCTTAACAATTTTTAAGTCGTAAGTACGAAATACTTTTAACTTTTGGTCTGCTTAATTTTGCTAGTCTGGTTTGAAACATATTGCTGCGCTGGTTTGAATAGTATTCAAAAAGACTGTACTATCACTCATTCCTTTTTTTGAAAAAAAGCTCTTTTTTATTTGTTTAAATTGAACCACTAACAGGTGTCCCGATTAGGATAGTTTACTTCCCAAATAGGAAACCATATCTGCACCTCTTCGTTGGTGGTGGTGGTGGGGAAACATACACCTTGTATTCCATGATACTTTTCTAAGTAGTTGTAGCATTTGCGATGTTCATTTCGCGAGCATACAGTGATTTTCAAAATTATTAAAATCAGCGAAGCAAAATGTTTCAAACCAGTGCGACAATATGGTTCAAACCACACTAGCAAAATTAAACAAACCAATGATTTAAAAAAGTTTCCTAACTCTTCGAACAATCTTTCAAGCCAAAATGGCATAATATTTCACCCCAACTTTCATTAGAACTCAACACTCTGAATTTCTAAATCTAAAGGATTGTTTCATATGTTCGACATTTGGGAGTCTTTCAGTACCAATCAGGGTCCAATCATGGGTCAAAACATACGGATGGAACATGAACTGGTATGGATTTCTATTGGCGAGTTTTAATTGTTTCGAGGGGGATATCGCTCTATTTATATTTTTTTGTTCGCAAAAATCCCCTCATTTGCCACCACTCTGATTTTTACAGCCATCCGCGCACCGCAACATATAAGAACAGAGACCCCCCACCATTGAGACCATTTTTTTAACCACTCTCTAGGCCATTATTTATATCACTCTCTAGGCCATTAGTTTTACCATTGTTCAAACCACTAGTTCCATACTATCATGATATATATATATATATATATATATATGTATATATGTATAAGAGCAAATTGCTAGAGTGCGTGAATTGATATCTGAAGATTGATATGTGAAGATATAATTGCTTTGAAGACCTTGTTTGGGGGATTATGGGTATTGGTTTGTTTAACTTTGCTAGTGTGGTTTGAATCGTTTTTCTACGCTGCTATGAACCATTCTGTCTTCTTGGTTTGAATCGTTTTGCCGAGCTGGTTTGAACCATTCTGTCTTCTAGGTTCGAAACTTTTTGTCTCGCTGGTTTGAATACATTTGAAAAACACTGTATATACAGTGTGTTTCTATGTAGATTACTTATCTCCTCATGTGCCCTCAACTCTGGCACATCAGGTGGTCCTTTCAATAACCATGGGGTACTTTCCAGAGAACTGGACTTATTGGTGTTCATAAAGTTCATAGTCTCATCAAGGTATGTGTATACTTGAGGAGTTACACGAGAGCTGTTTTTTTTTGTTTGTTTGTTTGTTTGTTTTTTTTTGTTTCTGGTGGGTCTGGGAGTAGAAGACATTGTGATGTCTTCCCAGAGAATATTCTGATTGATTATTAACACTAGGATTGTCGCGAGAGTCCCAACTTATATAGTCCAGGAACTCCGCTAGGCCTTCAGTCTTTCACTAGAGTAAGGTTAAAAAACCCTTCTTCAACATGTTTCATGCTGGAGCTAAACCTTCATGCTGGAGCTAAACCTTCATCAATCAAGAATCACCAAAGGAAGGCGTAGCACACTCTATACTTTCTAAGAGCGGGCCTTCCATTTCTGGAATGATCAGTCATTGCTTATTGTTCATTCTCAACATTCTAAATGATTCAAACCAGCATCCAGATTTAAGAATTGAGAATATTGAGTTCTAATCAAAGTTGGTGTGAAACATTAAGTCATTTGAGTTGAAAGACTCTGTGAAGGGGTACGAAACCATTTTAATTATTGGTTTGTTTATTCTTGCTAGTTCTGGCTCCAAACATTTTGCCCCCCCTAGTTTGAATAGTTTTGAAAAACACTGTATATGTGCGCGGGCTCATAACGCATATAGTAAATGCGCGGGCTCATAACGCGAATTTTATGTGCGGGCTCATAACGCAATACACAACTAAGGTCAACCTTTAAACTTAAACTATACCTATGAATTTTACCAACAGTACATTACATGAGTTAGAGCCAGAGAATATAACTATACAAGTCATCAGTAGCCATTAATTATTAGTAGCCATTAAATATTAGTAGCTATCAGTATCAGTAGCTTAGCACGTGACTTAGGCTGAACCAAGGATAGACTAAACTAAGGATAGACTAAACTAAGGATTGAGTAGGCTGGATTTAGGACAGACTTGGGACAGAATTGGGACAGACTTGGGACAGAGTTGGGACAGAGTAACGTCCAATGGTAGAACCCACCAATAAAGTAACGGACATTGGCATTTCATAAGTTCACCAGAACATCTTTCCGAGATCAATCTTTTCATGGAGACCATGGAGATCATTTTCTTTCAAAAAAAAAAAAAATACATCTCATGAATATCTTGTTAATGATCCCCTGTCAATGTACTCTCTGTCAATAGAGATCAGTCTCTCTGTCATGATCCAATAGAGATGATCTTTTCAATAGACATAATCTCATGATCTTATGATCTTATGATCTCATGATCTTATGATCTCATGATTATCGTGTCAATGGAACAAAGAAGTGATATCGGTTCTTTCACCAATTCCTATTTGTTTGTTCCTGCATATACGCGTTCAACAACACACACTGAGCAAGAGAATTATCAACACCACTACTTGTTTCTTTCAAATAAAAAAAGTTTTCCAAGTAGTTACTTATCCCCATAGTACTAATAAACAGTACCATTAGACAAGTAGACGACAACATAAAACATGTAGACTAGTAGTGGAGTCTCATATTCCTGCAGACAAGACGTGCGAAGTCATCATCATCATCATCATCATTATCATCATCATCATTATCACACATCCCAAGCCGTACTAAGACATCACACTCCAAAGATTCCAAAGACCAGATCCATTCATTATCTGACCCTTCAAATAATAGGTTTTCAAGGTTAAACATATAGTCATCCGGAATCTGACCATCTGATTTTCCCCACACCATCATCAAATCAACCAATAGTCGTCATACTAGTCTCCAGACCACCAGACTATTCATTCTTCCAAAGACCAGATCATAAGAGTACACCATCAGACTCATCCAGATTATAAGACTGTCGTACTCAGAATCCAGGTTATAAAACCATCATAGGACTGTCATCATCCAGATCATCTGACTCTTCCACTAGATCAAAGATAGAGTAACAATAGACTATTCAAGACCAGAGTATTGATCACTTCTTCTTAGTCTTCAAGTCTTTTTAGTCCTCATTTTTGTCCTCATTCTCAGTCCTCATTCTTAGTCCTCATTCTTAGTCCTCATTCTTAGTCCTCATTCTTAGTCCTCGTTTCTGTCTCCCTCGTTTCTATCTCCCTCGTTGCTGTCTCCCTGTACCCCCTTTTTCATGAGAACTAACCCGTTGAATATCATCCGTGATTCTCGGAGCCTCAAAGGAAGACCGGCATTCATTGCAGGCCCCATGGTGAGGTACTCCAAGCTCCCGTTCCGGGAAATGGTGCGGCATTACGATACCGATATCGTGTATACGCCGATGATTTTGGCCCGGGAGTTTGTCCGCAACGATATTGCCCGCATCACCGACTTCTCCACCAACGACTGTGATACCCCGCTCATTGTTCAGGTTGGCTGCAACAATGTGGAGGACTTGCTCAAGTTCGTTGACATGATCCACCCCTATGTGGATGGCATTGGCTTGAACTGTGGGTGTCCTATCCGGGAACAAGTGCGTGAAGGCATTGGGGCTGCTCTCATGTCGGAACCAGAACTTGTTTCGAATATGGTCAAGGCAGTCAAGGATAAGTATGGCTCTGGAATCTGCATAGAGACCAAGATCCGAATCCATAAGGATTTGCAGGAGACCGTGGCCTTTGTTAAGATGGTGGAACAAGCTGGAGTGGATTTCATCACTGTTCATGGAAGAACGAAAACCACCCGTTCATCTGTTCCGGCCAACTTCGATGCCATCAAGCTCGTAAAGGAATCCGTCAGTGTTCCTGTGGTTGCAAACGGCGATTGTTTTTCATTGCTGGATGCCATGAAAATCGCTGACTATACCGGAGTAGATGGAGTCATGGCCGTAAGGGGAATCCTTGCCAACCCAGCACTTTTTGCTGGCCATGAAAAGACTCCATGGGGTGCCATTGAACGTTTCTGGCATTTGGCCACCAGTTATGGTCTACCGTTCCGCATTACCCAGCACCACATGTCGGAGATGCTCGATGGGCTCATTCCCCGGTCCCACTTGAAGGTTATGAATGAGTTGACCAATATGGTGGATATGATCGATTGGTTCGATGAGCTTTTTGTTTTGAAACGAAAGGATGATCCTGGCTTTGCATCCTCCATCGAAGTGCCTTGGAAAAACCCACCAAGTGTTCTGGTTTGATTAACTCAATTCACCCAATTCACTCAATTCACTCAGTGATCAAGAACCACTGGCTATTTCACTGCCTCGAGTTCGGGCTTTTCGTCATCAAACAACTCCCTGTTCTGAAGCGAAATGCTCCGCGTCATGTTGTTGACCTTGTAAATGCCCACAAGCTGCTGAGCAAGCTCAAACATATTGTTTCTCAAGGAAATCACCACGAACTGGGCGTTTTTCGTCCGTTCCTTAATATAATTGGCCACAATCGACACGTTTCGAAAGTCCAACGCTGCATCAATTTCATCCATCACGTAGAGAGGCGTGGGCTTGTACTTATGCAAGGCAAACACCAAGGCCAACGAACTCAAAGTCTTTTCTCCTCCCGACAAATTGGAGATGTTTTTCCATGACTTCTTAGGAGGCATCACACTGAATAGAATTCCCTCTGAGAATGGGTCCAAACTATCCACGAGTTCGAGCTCGGCGTTGCCTCCCATGGTGATCATCTGGTACATTTCCTTTAGCGACAATGAGATGGTGTTAAAACCTTCCATGAACTCGTCCAACCTGCGCTTTTTTAAGTTCTCCGCGTACGTTTTGATGCTGTCTCGTTCTTGCACTGACTGGTTCAATTCATCTCTCCTCAGCTTCAATTCCACTTGCTTGAGCCCATACTCCTTTAAGATCTCCACGTCCACCTTGACATCATCCATGTAATTCTTGAGTTCCTTGATTTCCTCTTCGACTGCATCGAGCCGGACACTTTTGATTTCGTCCTCTGTCAATTGCTTGATCTCCGACCCGTTGTACTCGGACTGGGCTTCTTCGTCCATCCAGTCAATGTAGGGAGTTGCATCTCTAACGATCAAACTTTCAAGGGCTTCTTGAGCCTCTGCAATGGCTCGGTTGTGACGCTTGAAATGGGCTTTGACTTTTTCGAGCTGGTTGCGGAGCTCAATCTCTTCGGATTTGAACTCATTGATTTTCTCCGCCAACTCCTCGATCTTGGTCTCGTAGTTGCTGATATCGCTTTCCTTGGAGTTGATTTCTGCCTCAACACCCTCGATTTGCAGTGCTAGCTCTTTGCACTCGGCCTGTTTCATCTTCTGCTCTTCTTCAACAGTGACTTTTTCTTCTTCTGCTGCTAGAAGTTCTGCTTCGCTGTTCGCAATGATCTTGCCATGACGCTTGATATCGTTTTCCAACTTCTTCATGGTCCTGTGGTCGCCGGCAGTCTTTTGGTGGATGATATCAATTTGCTGCTTGATGGAATCGAACTTGGAGTTCTGAATCTTGAGCTCCACTCCACCAGCCTCCATAATCTTTTCCTCCAATAAAATCACTTTGGTTTCAGACTCGAGCATTTGCAGCTTGACGTCTTCACGTTTCTTTTTCAAGTCCTCAAGTTCATTTTGTTTTGTTTCGATCAACCGATCGACCTCAGAACTTTCACTGTTATCTTCTTTCTCTGCGATTAAAGCCTTGCAGTTTTCCGAAACCTCTTTCCGTTCGCTCACAAGGGCCTGGATATCGAGTTGGATGGTCTGGATTGCAAACTCGGTTTCGGGCTTTAAATCCTTCAATTTCCGTAAGTTCATCTCCATTTCATGTAATTCAAGACTCAAGCTTTCAACTTGCTGTTCCATAGAAAGAAGCTCTTCTCTCATCTGCTGCACGTCTTCCTCCGAATACCCTTGATCTTGCCCTTGGGATGCATTGGACTTGAGTTTCATGCCTCCTCTTGCAGAAACATTTCCTCCTCCCGACATTGTTCCCGAAGTGTCCACAACTTTTCCGTCGAGCGTGACAACTTTGTATCTTGTGGGGCCATATGCAACGCTCTTGGCTTCTTGAAGATTAGAGGCCACCAACGTATCACGTAACTTGCTATAAAATGCAGGCAAGAACATCTGGTCCTTGGGCACAATCAAGTCGAAAAGCCGCTTAACAGAGTTGTGATTACCGGGAGTTTTGATGGGGTTCATGTTGAACTGTCTTAATTTGTCCAAGCAAATGAAATTGGCGTATCCCAATTTGTTCTTTCTCAAGTAATCAATGCAGATTTGTGCAGTTTCAACCGTCTCCACCACCATTGAATCAAGCGATGGACATGCGGTGGAGATAGCGACGTCGTATTTGTCATCGATTTGCCCGAGGTCTCCAAGACGTCCATGAAAGCCAGTGATCCTTCCTGATCTGTATAATTTAGTCAAATTGACAAGCACCTTATTTTTGTTTTGAACGTTGGAAAGCTCGTTGATTGCATCCTGGGTTTTCAGTCTGGCAGAGGCTAAACGAACTTTTTTGCCCTCTAAGTTCTTCTTGAATGCATTGCATTGTTCTTCTCCAAGTTCGATTTGCTCATCGATATGCACAGCTTTCTTCTCCAAAGCCTCCAACTCGAGCTCTTTGGCTTTCCCTTCTGCTTTGATATCCACAAGCCGTTGAGAAGCCTCCCGAATTTTGATGTCCAAAGCTTTCTTTTGGTTCTGCAACATTGTGATTTCAGACATGGTCAATTCGATTTGCCCATCGTACGACTTCAAGGTATCGTTGTAAGGTTCAAGCTTTGTTTGGAGCTCTTGTATTTCCTTGGAAAAATGAGAGGTTTTTTCCGTCAAGTTTTGTCTCATTGTCACCAAAACCTCCCTTTCGATTTCCAACGACTCCTCCAACTCTTTGAGTTCTGAACGGAACTTCTCATCAGCGGAATTCATGTTTTCAAATGACATTCTCGCCGAAGATAACGCCGATTCCGAGCCGGTCTTGGCCTTGGTGATCTTTTTAATCTTATTGGAAATATTCTTTAGTTTCTCTTCCAAAGAAACCGTCTGGCTATTGATGGATTTCTGCCTCTTCGCTAGCGTTGCCACATCTTTTTGTAGACTTTGGACTGCATTTGTGACGTTGGCCTTTCCTTCAATAGCGGCCTCGTGTTCGTCCCTAAGAGCCTGGTTTTGTTCTGTTTCTTGGGACAACTTTTCAGAGATGGACGTGGCCAAAGATTCACTTTTTTGTAAAGCTCTCGAACTCTCGTGAATATCAACCTGAAATTTGATGGATTTCTTGTCGATAAGAGCTTTTTCGGCCTTGAGGAAGCGAAGTGCCTCATTCTTTTTATCCTCCATAGACTTAGTGTCGGTCTCGACCAACTCGAACCGGGTTTCTTTTTCCAAACAAACCTGATTCATGTCTTCGATTTTGACGAGACTGTCGTCAATTGCTTTTTTATAGTTGGATGTACCGATGATATCCTCCAAGTACTCTAGCAACCCATCGTCGTTTTCCTTCTCAGCCTTGGCCTTCATCTGCGCAATAGACTCCACTTCTCCCTGCAAGATCAAGAACCGTTTGTGGTCTAGATCAATTCCCTGGCCACGCAAGTATGAAGTCACGTCGGTATACGTACTAGACCGGTTGTTGATGTAGTACTGTGAGCCGTTCGTCTTGAAAGCCCGACGAGAAATGATAAGATCGGAGTCCGGCACCTTGGTGGCTCTACCCGGAACAACAGCATCATCTAGAACATGAATGAAATGGATATCAACCTGGCAATACTCGATTTGCTGGTCTGCAGAAGAATTGTGGATGAGTTCTGAAAGTTTACCCTGTCTCATTTTCAGCGCCCGAAACCCAAAAACGAAAAGCAATGAATCAATGACATTCGACTTGCCACTTCCATTTGGTCCCACTACCGCCGAGAAAGACGAGTTGAATGGCCCGATTTCCTGCACCCCAGCATACGACTTGAAGTTTGTAAGCACTAATTTGTGGATAGTAAGTCTGGGGGCGTTTGCATTAGGCGGTTTCTTCATAGCGACTTTGTTTTTGTTGGGCGACAGAATATCGATCTGTTGCTGGGAGAAACTAAGGCGGTCTTTGGGAGGGGGAGACGGAGCAAGAAGGGGAACAGTAGGTTGTAGGGAGACGGAGGGAACGTCACTAACAAACACGTTGGTGGGTTTAGATGGTTCTGGCTGTAAATCCTGTTCTGGCTGTTCTGGTTGTGATTCCTGTTCTGGTTGTAATTCCTGTTCTGGCTGTTCTGGCTGTGATTCCTGTTCTGGCTGTAATTCGCCTCTGCTATCTTGGGCGTCACAAAAATCCTCCATGTCACTATGCTCGGAGGAAATGTCCATATTTATATCCCTGGATGTTTCAGGATTTGCCTTCGTTGCCACCTCTGCAAGCCCCTCATCTGCAGCTGTTGTTTCATGAGCAGATGTTGCTTCAGGTGTTGCTTCGGGCGTCACTCCAGGCGTTGCTTCTTCCGACTCGGGCGTTGCTTCTCCCGATCCAGGCGTGGGTTCGCGTGAATCCATTCCGGATTCTGCTGATTCGGGCGTTGGTTCGGGCGTTGGTTCGGGCGTTGGTTCGGGCGTTGATTGACGCGTTGCTTCATCTGCATCTGCTGTTTCATCTGCAATGTTGGCATGTCTGTTTGCAGTGTGTTTCAGGACTTGAGCTTGAGACGAAGTTTCCTCTTCTGGTCCATCCACCGCATCGGTAAACATACTGACATTGTCGAAATCCAAGTCCATGGCATCTGGATCGGGAGTATTTTGATCGGAGTTATCATTCTGCGGCTGCTCATAGTCACTATTATTTATAAAAGTGTCCTCATCATCACTGATGGCGATTCTCTTCTTGGCCCTCGGCATTGCAGGCTCGTAAAAGGGACAGGTGCAGATAAAGTGGAGATATGTAAGTTAAAGCGCTGGTCAGGTGTGATTGTTATTGATTTGATGCGACTGGGTGTTGCGTAACGCGGTCAGACGCATGGTGCCCTCGGAATGAGATGCAGCCCCCGGCGTTCACAGAGACACAAAAGAGGAGTAGCGACATTGTAAATGCAGCCACGGCCTTGGGGTATAAATAGGGCTGTATCCCCACTTCCCCCAATTCATACCGTATCTTTTTTACAGATCTCCGTGGTGATGTGTACTCGTGCACACCCGAGCACCTGAGCAGCATACCAGTCAAGCAGCATACCAGCCAACTACCTTAAAAGGTAAATGCATGTGGTCATGGTGGGTCATAGTTTACATAATAGGATTACATAACTGCTGGAGAGAAGGTTTGGGATTTGATGGTTTCTACTAACTATTATTGATGCTGAGTTGGTCATTAGGGAGGGGGGTACATGGGGAGGGGGGATAGATTGGGTGAAGGGGATAGATTGGGTTAGGGTGCATGGAGGAATGGTGATATTGTTGCAATTACAACTTTTCGTTCTATTATACATTGAGAGTCTATCTAATTCTTTTCCTTCTTTTCCTTCTTTTCTTTCTTCTCTTTCTTTTCCTTCTTTTCTTTCTTTTCTTTCTTTTCTTTCTTCTCCTTCTTTTCTTTCTTCTCTTTATTCTCTTTCTTTTCCTTCTTCTCCTCTTTCTCCTCCTCTTTCTCCTCTTCTTTCTCCTCTTCTTTCTCCTCTTCTTCCAGCTCCTCCTTGTCTTCCATTGGCTCGTCAAGAGATTCAGGCTTCAACTCAGAGTCAAGATCTTCGGAATCAGAAAATTTAATTTTCTTATTGGGCAATGCATCCAGCTCATCGTGGTCCCGCTTCTTTTCCATCACAAGCTCTGCCAGCAAAGGAGGTAAGCCTCGCAAATCCCTTTGCACTCTTTTCAACTGACCAATCACAGGATTATTGTTGGCGTTGGTGGACATGCCTGTGGGCAAGAAAGCAACCTGGTCTGTGCTTTCGCTGACGGCAATGGTTTCACTGGTGGAGATGAAGTGAGACAAAATGGCTTCAGCACGGGATTTGGTGATGGGTTTGACGCCCTGCACATGAGAGACAACTGGTCTCACGACACTATCCTGCAAGACATTCCTTGGCCGACGCGGTAACATTTGGAGATGGTATGAAGGTGGGTTCAGGTGGTGGTTTCAGGTGTTTGAGTGCCTGGTGCCTTTTCGAGATGAGGTATGTCCGTCTGGTGCGCCAGTGCAGGTGTCTGTATGCAGGAATCAACCATAAGTTATACTTATTAAAAGTTCAGGAAAGAATTAGAGAAGAGGGGGGGAGAGGAGATAAGCGGTTAGAGATTTAAACTTGGACAGAGGTCAAAAATTGGACACCACAGGCTATGGACAGAAATTGGACAGAAATTGGACAGAAGATAGAAAATGGGAAAAAGTGGAACAGAAAAAAGAAAAAAGAAAAAAAAAACAAAAAATAATTAAAAAATTACAATTGAAGAAAATGAAAATGAATTTTGAAAATCAGGATTAGTGAATTGGTGTGGTGGAAATGGGAGCAGTGGAAATCAATGAGAGAGAGAGAGAGAGAGAGAGAGAGAGAGAGGACGCACCTGCATATGGGGTCTGGGTCTCACAAAAAGCCATGAAAAAAACACCCGTCACCATCCAATGTTGTCTGCCCTCAGAGCGTCGGCCTCCATGGCCGGAAGCACGCGTCACTTCTCCATATTGAGCAAGCCTTTGGTATTCTCCACGCCGAAATACGCCTCGGTGGTCACCGACTCCAAGCCCTCGGCCTTCCAGATGATTGCTTCGCTCATACAGGTGAGGTTCAAAACCAGAGGTAACTCATACCAGCCTTCGACGTTGAAGCGCAAGCGGACGTTTGGGTTCTTGGCCAGGTTGAAGACAAAGAACGGGCGCAAGATTTTGGCCAGAAGAAAGGAAAAGGGGCGTTGGTACTTGACCCATTGAGGAAACTGGGAGACTGATTGAACCAACGGCCAACCGGTGATAAACGTTTGAAGTGTGAATTGGTCTGGGCAATTTGAACGATCGGATTTAAAAAAACTGAAACTGAAGGTGAAGGTGAAGGTGAAACTGAAGCTGAATCTGAAGCTGAATCTGAAGCTGAAGGTGAAGCTGAATCTGAAGGTGAAGCTGAAGGTGAACGTGAAACTGAAGTGAATCTGAAACTGAAGCTGAAACTGAAGAAGAATGCAATGCTTAGAGCTGACAGCATCCATGTATGGCCAAGACTGGCCCCTGCAACTGTATATAGCGTCATGATACGTGGACCAACGATTAATTGTCATGCACTCGATAATAAGTAGTAATAAATAGTGACTGCTGATTTGAACCTTTCGACTCAGTGTCTACTAGTTCCATGCTAGTCACCTAATCACTCTCATTAAGAAGTCTTCACCACCAATACAAGCAACGTTTCTCAAACCTCCGGGTGTTTTTCTTGCCAACTTCTTGGTTCCCCATCTGTAGCGTTCCCCATCTGTAGCGTTCCCCTTCTGTAGGTAACACCCTGGAAACCGTGACCCTTGGTGACGGCATCAACATCGATCATCTCGTTTTTCCTCCAAAACAGAGTCAACAGAGACGGTCTTCTCGAAGTGCTCCTTAGCCCAATGAACCTTCTCCTCGATGGACTCACCGTGGATTTGCATCTCTGCCAAGTGAGCCTTCTTTTGGACCAATGGGGGAGGGGGGGAGGGGGGCGTTCTTGACTTGGGTGTACACCAAAACTCTGAAAACACAAGCGTACTTGGTGATCTTGGTAAGGTCACGGTTGATCTCGTTAGCACCGTCAGCGTACTTAGCAGAGTATTTGGTGAAAGCCTTCTTCTTGCACTTGCACTAGTTCTTGTTGAATCTTCTCTTGGCTTCCTCGGAAAGGTGCTCGGCCCAGATAGTGGTCACGGATCTCAAACCTCTTGGAGTTTCAACGTAACCGATAACACCGACGACAACCTTTGGTGGAGTGTCAATTGTCTATACTTAACTGATATAGGTCTATGGTACTTGGTTTCCAGCATAGTATCCAGTATATAATCTGGTATGTATCTGGTATCTGGTATGTATCCAGTATGTATCTGGTATGTATCTGGTATAGTATCTGGTACGTATCTGGTATAGTATCTGGTACGTATCTGGTATGGTATCCACTATAGTATCCACTATAGTATCCACTATAGTATCTGGTATGTATCCAGTATAGAATCTGGTATCTTTAGTCGTTGATGAATTGTCAAAAGGAGGAATCTGAGGTGCCATCTAACTTTTCAAAGGGAGAGTGGTAAGTAGATGACTGGTAGATGGTTGGTAGATGGTTGGTTAGAAAGCCTTAAAATTGGACATTGTTAGTATCAGGCAGAGACTCTTCAATACCTCAATAGCTAGAGCACAGCCTGGTGAATCTGTCAAGTATCTAGTATAGTATAGTCTAGATAAATGGAGTATAGTAAGGATGGATGGATTAGTAGAGTTGAGTTTAGTAGAATAGACATAGATCTAGATCAGACTCACTTAGAACCTGACTCTGACCTTGCCTGACTCAAACTCAAACTCAAACTCACCTTGAACATAGTGAATCTGACCTTCCCTGGCCTTTGCTAATCCATCTTAACTTCAAATGCATCACTAGGAATTTCTATCCCGGAATCATTCACTATATGGTTTTGAGCATAAACAATTATATTATCCTTGTAGCTTTTTTTGACTTAGAAGCAATCAGCTATTATCCAACACATGGTATCTTCGGTCCAACTTCTCCTCAAAAAAGCCATATATAGGAATTATAGCAATAAAAGGTTCCTCTCATAATTAGCTCAATATTACAATCATCCATCCATCTTTAATGTAAAACTCACCTGTGACACGACGACGACAGTTTAAACCCAGCTGACGTTCCCTATTAGTAGATTCAAGAATTAGACTTCGGCAAAGACGTCCAATACCTCCAAGTCCTTAAAGAAGGGGTTCCATTCAAATGCACTTTCGTCAGTCATAGCAACAAGCAGAATCGTAGTAGTAGTAAGAAGTCAGAGACTGATGAATACTCAGAGACTTATGAATAGTCTGAGACTGTTGAATAGTCTGAGACTGATGAATGTTGAATCAGTTCTGATGTTCTCACTGATGTGCATCATCACCACCACGCCGTTCTTTTTTTTTCATGGCATTTTCCAAAAGAGTGTTGTAAATAATCTGGAAAAAGTCTTCAGCTGGACCCTCTGGGTGGGAAGAGTCGGTGATAATCACATCGTACTTGAGCTCTTCCTTCTCATTCTTTAACCTCTTCAAGTACAAGTACTCGAGCCCCTCGTGGATGACTAGATTGATATTGGGATGGTTATGGAATTTGGCCATGTTGGGGAAAAAAAATTCAATGCTCAAATCATAGGTAACCACTACACCAATGAACGCCACCAATGAACACCACCAATGAACACCACCAATGAACACCACCAATGAACGCAGACACATGGCACTACCACCCCCCTGGTTTTCTAGATATGTTGTATGGATTTGTATATGTGAATATTGGTCTCATAGATGGATATAGAAATATGAAAAGCAAAGCATATGATGGAAGTGGGGTGGTATGCCCATTAGTGTACTTATTAACTGAAGTACCTGAAAAGGAGTTTGAAAGAGTTTTGAAAGAGTTTTGAAAGAGTATTGAGAAAGAGTATTGAAAAAGAAGACTGTAAGAAAAAAGACGACTGTAAGAAAAAAGAGGACTGTAAGAAAAAAGAGGACTGTAAGAAAAAAGAGGGGGGGAGGAGTGCTTCTTATATATTGGCAGCTCATGCATGCGACTTGAAAGGGGGGTTTCATCTTTTGCAGCCATGCTGCGAATATAAAAAAGAGTCCCGTTCGCACCTCATGGAATTACAACCAATTTTTTTAGGGACCATGAGAAAGTGACCTCTGTTAAACGGAATTGTGCTTAAGGCGGTTTTGCTAAACGGAATTCTGCTGATGAATTCGGCTGTTGGACTTCTGCTAATAGACCTCTACTAATGGACTTCTGCTAATGGAATTCTATTGGACGGACTTCTGCTGATGGAGTTCTGCTGATGGAGTTCTACTAATGGACTTCTACTAATGGACTTTTATTGGACGGACTTCTGCTAATAGACTCATGTTGATATAATAGGAAGAGATATCAAAGAATCAAAAAAGCAACGTCGGTATTACCGCTTGATTACCACAATCTAGTTATACCCTGTGGTAACTTTTTTTAGACTGATTGAAACCGCAGTCTATGCCCTTCCCAAGGTCTTGGAGTACTCGTGCTCAATCTCACTGAGAAGCTTTTGGAGTGTGACAATCACCAACTGGTGGGTGGCATCAGGAAACTTGTTCCTATGGAGCCCGAACCATTCCAATGGTGGCGTGGCTGTGCCTAGTTCCTTCAATTGTGGAGCCTCGATGATGGGAGGCACCAAGGCTGAGTAGACGAACTTGGACTTCTTGACTTTCTCCATGGTATCTTGAATATCACGGTCGATATCCTTATGAGTTATCTCCAGCTCGCCTCCATGTCGTTCCTTTTCCATTTTAACTTCATCCACTTCCGTCTTAACTCCATCAACATCCTTCTTCTTATCTCCATCTCCATCCCCCCGGTCACTCTGTCCAGTCTCAATCCGTGCTATCAATGCCCGCTTGTGTGCAGCATACATTTCCCGAACGGTATTCACCGACCCAAGATTCCAGCGTATATCCACGGTTCCCCCAAACGACGACTGGAACAAGTGCTCCACACGATTGGTGTTATACTTTTGATAGGTCCGCATGGAGATCATGAATTTTGGGAGACCTAGGATTTGGCCTCCTTTGGCTGTCTCTGCATATTGAATCAACTCATGCACTTCAGCATCCGCCACTTCTCCCACGGTAATTCCAGATGTGGCAGAAAATGATGCCCGGACATTATTGAGCTGGAGCTCGATCTGGTTGAAGATTCCTTCCGCATACTCGTTTTGGGTAAACTGCACACGTGACTTGTCCATTTCCACCACCAACACATTGTTATCGTTGAACGAATATGGATAAACCTGAAGGAGAGTGATGCCTGTGGCCACCTCGATTTTGGTCTCGAGTTTCTTGACCACATCTAATGGGTTGGGAATATCGGTATCGGCATCCTTATTGGAATCCTTCAAAATCTCCTTGTATGATGTCCGTTTTTCCTCCACCATTCGGGTAATGGTATTATAGATATCATAGAATTCCGACGCAGCCAACGATGTCAAGAACACTTCAATACTATCATATTGGATCATCACAAACAAATGGTCCTTGGACACATTGATGCCGTTTTTGCGGTTGTACACGTCGAAATTCCACTGTTTCATGCGGCAGAATGAGAACACGTGCTCATCAAACACCAATTTGAAGCTGAATTCCCCCAAGCCTCCCGACATATGGATCAAGGGAATCTTGAGTACTTCCTCAAGTTTCCAGTCCACTGCCGACTTCAAATGGAGACCATCGAGAACCAAACTTCCGCCCAATCGACCTTCAGATGTTACCTGCAATTTCTGGAGTCCTAGAGTGATTTCATAGAACCAGTTGCTGGTACGTCGTGATATGGCCCAAGCTGTATCGATATCAAGGGCCATGATTCCTAGAGAGGCCCCGAAATCGACTTCAATGGATGTTTTGGAAAGAACAAGTTCAAGAGCAGCGGAAAATGATGACTCTTCCTTTTTCATCTCCTTTTTCTCCTCCTTTCTCTTGTCGATCTTGTCGTCTTTTTTCACCTCCTTTCGCTTGTCCCTCTTCTTGTCTCCCACTTTGAGACTCCAGATATCCGTGAACAAGTCCACGTCCTGATACTGCTTCATCTTGACGGAACCCACAATATCGCTGATACCACAAGACGTCATGATTTCCACATGCGGCATAAATGCAACGGCACTGGAGATAATCACCTTGTCAATACCAAAACTGCCACTTCTCTCATCGGAATAAATATGCTGCAAGGAAACAGAAATACAACTCAATGTGGCCAAGATATAAATGGACTCAAAGGCCTCGATTCCTGAGCTGGCTTGCATAGAGGCCCCGTCAAACTCTACCACAGCTGCAACTTTAGCTGTAGGTTCACAACTAAGACAGATTCGTTGTTTCTCCACCCTGAGCCCAAGCAGAAAGTCGATTTCCTGGAAAATCAAACTCAAGTCCAGTTTGGGTGAACCTTTAGTCTTGACGTCATGTGACTCGCTTTCCACCATCGTTTTTGAAGCCTCCACAAAGTCTCGGAGGACAGGAACACATGATGAATACACTGTGTTATCTGATTGTGTCACGAGGATTTCTGTTTTGATGCTGTGTTTTTTCCGCTGGTTTTTGGTGTACTCATAGCCAATCACAATTTGCACTGCAGGTGCATGCAAGGTCAAGGATGGAGGTTGGCCTGAATTCTCTTCCTGGAGCTGATAGATGTACACTTTGGAGCCTGCAAACATGATGGAGAACTGGACTGCAGAGAAACTGGGCGTAAAGACCGTCTTTCCTGTCTGTTTGTCTTCTTTCGTTTCTCTTTTCGTGTCATCTTCAGGTTTCTCTGTTGTCCCACCTTTTGCCTCCTCCATCCAATCATTTCTTTCCCCTTTGACCTCCTCCTTTCTTCTCCGGTGACTTGGTCGTTTCCGGAACTCCTGTGTGCGCTTCTCAAAATGAGCCATGACTTGACTCACTGAATGGATGGCCCGCTCTATGGCTATAGTTGAATTGGACATGAACCGAACATCCAAAATGTCGCCTAGAAGTGAGGCCCAGAGCTCGCCTTCGGGAGAGATGTAGTAATTCAACTGCATCTTGGGCATAAATGCTCGGTTCAAGCTGTGACTCTCGGAAGACTGGCTATAGAAGCTTGAGGCCGTGGACCCATTGGCCACGGAGAGGTAGCCGTCCATGACTGTGAGCTTACCCAAATTGGCTTTTGTGACTGCAAAAATCCGTTCTGCTCCAAGGATGAACCCGGGGTAGTCTTTATATGCAGTGTCAAAGAGCCATCCCACACAGAAATTGTGGAGAAGGACATGGACTGAGTGGAACCCAAGACTTGAACCAGACTGGATGGTCTTGTCTTCTTTGTCATTATCTTTTTTGTCCAATTCCAGGTCCAATTCCTTTCCGTCCCTTTTGTCCACCAGTCCGTCCACGTTGTCCATTTCCTTTCCATCCTTTTTGTCAAGTCTGTTTAACCGGTCCTGGTGTTTAACTGTGAGTGTTTGAAAACTGTCGACAAAGTCATACAACTTGAAAACAACACTAGGACTAAAACAGGCCCGGAAATACTCCGACTCAATTTGGAGGGACCGTTTAACTCCTTCTTCCTCTCTCTCATTGGTCTCATTGGTTTCATTGGTTTCATTGGACACTTTGGTGCAGAGGTTAAAGTCCACCACCGTCGAGAGTCTCGTGGAAAACAGCTGGTCCACTATGGACATACGAGTGGCCGGGACATTGAAATGGCCGAAAACTGGGCTCTTCTGGCCCGAAACATCCATGTTCAGTACCATCACTTCAATGCCTTCGGTCTCGATGGAATACCTGGAATGGTCTTTATAGGTGGACCAGCCAAAATACTCTTGAGAAACAGAGCTTTTGAAGATGATATAGTTAAGGAAATTATTCAGGTTTGTTTTGTTCCCTTTTTCTTCGGGCCCAACCTGATTCTCTCCTTGATCTATACCAATCTCTTCCTGCTCTGCTCCCTGATCTATACCATTCCCTTTTCCAGTCCCTTTTCCTTTGGCCAATTCCTGGAGATTTCTCACTCTTCCTTGGATAACTTTCTCCTTGGTCAATAACATATCCATAGCAGATAAAACCAGGGGAGTGGTGGCCTTGAAATAGCCTGAATGAACCACACTATTGACCAATAGGAAGCCATTGACTATGGATGTTCGGGTATTGACACGGAACCGGGAACTCTCAGTTCTCAAGATAGAAGTTTCGAGAATAGCCAAATCAGAGGTGAACTTGGCATATGAATAAGCCAATATCGTTTCTTCGCCCGTGCTCTGCATCTGGAAACTGCTTTTGGTCAACGATGTGAAGAACCGTACCGGCTCCATGAGCTCCAAGTACAAAGACACTCTTCCCACGTCCATAGCCACACTGAGGGTGGGCAAAAGAAGATGGGAGAAGTCGGGAAAATCAACTTCTTTTTCTCCACCTTCTCCATGTTCCCCATCTTCTCCATCTTCTCCATCTGCTCCATCTGCTCCATCTTCTTCCAACCCAATCTGCTTTTTTGGCTCCTTTGTCCCTCCAAGATTCTTCAACTCCTTTATATCGTCCATAAGGTCACCAATGGTTGGGGTTAAAGACCCAGAAAGGTCCAAGACCTTGATATCCACTTCCTGGAGCCCTATATCCAAGACCCCCGCCAATTCTCCCACATTGAGCCCTTTTTGCTCTTTATTCTTGGTGGTGTCTTTTGTTCCTGCAAACACGAAGGAGAATCCTCGGGCCATGGTGTTGACATTCTGAACATCCTCCTTCCCAAACAGGAAACCACACTCTTTTGTTTCGGTGGCCACTATGATTTTGGAACTAGACGTCACGTCACATGAAACGGTGCTTTCAAAACTGTGTACCTCAATCACTGTTTTGGGAAGTTGTAACCGGCCATGGAAATGCTTCACCCCAAGAAGCAAAGAAACCTCAACTCCTTTTTCCACTCCTCCTTCCATTCCTTTCTCAGAATTTCCTCCTTCTACTCCTTTCTCCTGGGAACTTCCTTCCTCGACTCCCTTTTTGGCTCCCTTTTTGACTCCCTTTTTGATTCCCCGAAGACTCTGGATCGTCTGCAATAATTCTGGACTCAAACCAAGATCAACATCCTCCACATTAATCACCAAATCCAAAGAAGGAACCTTTTGAATCTGCACCAGACAATTTTCCACCACAATATAATCTGGTTGTAGTGTCTCGCTCAAAAAACCCACTTCAAGTGATTTTAAGTCCACACTTAACACATTAAACAAGGATTTTTCGTTTGTTTTTCCAATCATTTCCTGGAAATATTGCTTCCGTTGTGATAAATTACCCTCCCATGTTCTCCAACGACTGAAGACCTGCACGATATAGGAAAAGGCATTTTTGGGTGCAAAAAACCCTGATTTCTGGAGATTTTTGGCCGGGAAATTCTGCTGACTCATGCTCCGGAGTTTAGTAATCACCCTCCAACTATCATATACCCTCACGTGATCTTTATTGGACCGGAAAATGTTGGCTGGATTGGTTATAACTTTAGGGTCGTGCAGGAGCCCATTTTCAAACCCATATTTGGTGAGTTCATAAATCACCTGAGTCCTCCATTTTTCAGATGCTTGTGAAGCTAAATGGATATTTTCTTTGGTTTTATCAAATCCATTTTTAAGACTCTCCATAAACTCCAAGACTTGACCAATTAATTTGGGGGCTACTTTGACCTGCACACTAGCCACCAGAGCCGATAAAATGGATTTCAAATCTTTTAGTTCTTGAGCTGTTTTCCACATTTCAACCCCATGGATATGTACAGTCAATCCTGCAGAAAAGCAGGTCGGTATAGATACCGAAACAAACATATCCTTGACGTGAAGAGCCAAGGAGGTCTTGATTTTCTGTTCAAGCACAAAGTTTTTCCGCTCACTGTGCAGTTCTTTGGCCAAAACCAATGATGGTTCTACTATAGATACAGAAAACACCTTGAAAGATGGTGATGCACAATGCACCATTTCAGGATACTCCACTGGCTCCTCACACATCTTCAAATCCACATTGGGGCATACCACACGCATATTATCGACCATCTGGCGGGGAAGAATCAAGTTCTTAAGCTTTTTGATGGTTTCTCGGTGCAATCTGTCCACCAAACACAGGAAATCGAGGTTGTGGGCGTCCAAAATCACGTTTGAAACACACTCCGCGGCTTTAGGGGTCAAAAACGCCTTGACGGTATCGAATTCAAACACAAAACAGTCATAGAGCCACTTTGGGTCAGGATCTTTCCTTGGGGCAAAGTCTGGGTCATAATAATCGATAGTGGGGTTCATTTCCGAAGCCTCAAGGCTGGTGCAACCCGATTTGGACGAAAACGATGATGTCGAAGACCCACTGAAACTTGAAGAGCTCAGAATATCCTCTTCCCCTGCATGGATCTCATAATATTCCTCTGTCAAGGGGTAAGACGCTTTGGGCAACGATACTGAGGCAAACACTGAGCCCAAGGCTTCATCATATACTTCATCTCTTGTCTCGGGAAAAAGATAAAATGGAGCCCGATGTGTAGGAGCATCATTGCGTCTCACGTGAGCCTGTTGCATCTGTCTATGCTCCAACATATTCTGTTTTTGGCATATATCCGTAATGGTCAAAGATGTTTCCAAAAAAGCATGGATTTTGGAGCCATCCTCGATCTTAACCGTGATCCGAGGAACCAAAACATTGATCCGGCTGGAGTATCGAGGATTAGCCACATCATTGAATGTCACCAAAACGTCCCCCAAACATGTTTCCATGAACATATCGGGAATCCCCGTGGAAAGACGGACCCGAATCTCCGGACACCGGAAACTAAAATGAGCAGCATCATAAATCGTCGGAACCTCATACAGGAGAATGTTCTCCAAATCTTTAAAGCCCATAGCAAAATTGGAGAGAGCCAAAGAGAGTCCATTCAAAAGCAGAGCATCGGAATCTATCGAAATGGAGTCACATGCAAAATCCCACTTGCACTGGTACGTCAAGTTATCAATTCCCAACATCCGATGGGCATGGACGGAGAAACCATCAATAACAATCTCGGGGTGGTTGACCACTTGGTTCTGGTACTGGTCCAAAGAAAAAACAAGTTCCGGTTGAAGCTGGTCCTGTACCTGGTACCCGTACCCTGTGGAGAAGTCCACCTGCATATCCATGTAGAAATTGGTCAAGTGGATATCCACGTCCAAATAATCAAACGTGAGGCTGATATGACGGGAGTAATCAAAGATCTGACATGGTAAAACCACCATTCCGTTCCGGGCAGAAAATGTAAACAACACATTTAAGTCATTTTCCGTCTTTAAGATGTTCCAGTAATCAGCATCTTGTTTCAGGCTTGTTTCAAGCTTATTCTCCGAAGCCTGGCGTTGTGTGTACTCTTCAAAAGTCATAAATGTGGTGAAATCGCCAAAATAATTCTCCCGTAACGTGAACAAGTACCGGATAAAGTACCCATAGAAAAGGAGCGTGATGTTATCACCAATGGCATTGATCACGGCGAAATTGTGATGGTCCACCTGGATCTGGGAGTAGAAATTGTAATATCCTGAGACTTCAAACAGATCTGTGGAGCCCATCTTTTTGCTGCCCTTCATAAAAGCACTCACGGTGTGCCAGGGAGGAACTTCAAGCGTCAAGTCAAGTTTTGGAGTGAAAATCCGGTACTCGATGGTGGAAGTGCTGGAAAAAGCGCCTTTTAAAGGTATAACCAGCGAAATATCCACTCTGTCACCACTGAAACAGAGGTATTTATTGGAATCAAAGTCCAACGGGTCGTTGATGATATTGTGGTCATTGACGTTCAAGAAAAACTTGAAATCGTGGATTTTCCACCCCAAATTGTAGAGAAACGGCCGGTAGTTCTCATAACTGGCGGGCGGTCCCGACCCAAAGTCCGCCATTAAGTCGGTGAAGAAGTCCACATGTTCCCTGAGGAAAAAGAACCGACCTTTTTCGGAAACCATGTCGAAATCCCACCTGCAGGGCCCGTTCCATTTGAGAGGGAACCCTATATTGCCATGCACCGTATGTTCATCTGCAGTATAAAGAATATTATGGGTCACGGAAGTCCGGGTCTCAAGTTTCTTCATCTTGACCATAAGTGTATTGGGCCACCCATCTGTTGTGGCAATGTATGAGTTGAACGAGTGGACCTCGGAGCCTCGACCCATTTTCATCTCCATCCAACCAAACGGCCGAGTGGCTTTTTTGTCCCGGGAAACCAGCACCTCGGGGTTCTCCTTTCCGAGCTCGAGTTCGCCTTTATCCTTGCTGAACTCTCGTGTGGGGACCCGGAAAATGATCTCGTCATTGGTCTTGATTCGGAAACTGAAGCCTGCATACAGACGAAGATATCCGGGCAATCTTGTATCTGGAGTTGGGCTGGAATCCCGAGCTAAACCAGGAAAGAGAATGGCCTGGAGTGGACCCCGTTGGCGGTCAGCCCACGACCCGTAGTGTATAGTGGCCATGGAAAGAATCAAGTCCACGCCGAACTCGGGATTGTCCTCGGGGGTGGGCTGGAAGTCGCTTTTGGCCGTATGAAGACCCGGAGAATCAAAGTAATAGATTACCCGAGTGGCTTCCGATTCCATCACAAGGCTGTATTTGGCGTACTCGTCGATTTCTGTGAGTTCCACCACTCGGTCTCGCTCAAAGTTGCCCACATACCTCCGGAGCCCATGCCACTGGTAGTTTTCCGGCACCGAGGGTTCCTTCCGATGGATATTTCTTGGGTCTAGGAAGTGTAGCAACTGCAGGATGCCCTGGAGAGTCATGACCCGGCTTCTATGCAATTTCTGGCCCATTTTCCGGCGGAATTTGGACGTCTTGGACCTTGAAAGCTTCGTATCACGAGGATACGCAAATTCATCGTCCGTAGCATATTTCTGAGGGTCATAAGTGATATTTGGCTTCAACGAGACCTGGAACTTCTCCATATCAAGGTCCACCATGAGCCGGAAAAGGTCCTGGGCACATGCAGCTCGGGAAACGTCAACCACAGCACTGGCAGTCTTAAACGACGCCACCAAAATCGAAGGTACCAGGTGGTTCCCCAATACAAAAGCCCCCCGTTTGATCGTGGCCTGCACCGGCAAAAACAGAAGTAGACCATTAAGAGCCGTCAGCACCGAGTCCAGCGGCGCCAACGACAGATCCGTGGATGCAGAAGCAGATCCAGACTTGAAGCTTGCGGAAGAATCCGATCCAGAGGCCTTTTTAAGAGTCTCCACAATATTCTCATACGCCACCGTCCGGTTATAGTAAAAGATCTCAAGCCCATCTATAAGTACCTGGAAACGCGTGGGGAGTTTAGCATTCTGGTCCAGGGAAATGCCAGATTCAGTATTGGCATCAATATAGTATGCTGGGAGCCGAGTAAGCTGTACAAGCCAGTACCGCCACGTGAAGTTGACCCGTAGTATTGATACGGTATAATCAGCATTGGAAAAGACCACGTTTCGGGCGGAAATCCGGCCCCCGAGTGGCGATACTCGAAACGCCCCAATCGATACTCGTAGCCGACACCGTTTCCAAACAAAGAGCCGGAAAAGGAACGATATTAGCGCCCCCACGAGCCGGGCAAAGTAGAAAATGAACGCCACGCCTAGAACTAGCGCCAACACCCAGTTGGTGAGGTACGCCCAGCCCACGGTAGAAGAGGAGAAGGAGGAGACGTAAGTACTAGCCATTTCAAGTGTTTTGGAAGTGCTTTGGGCGTGTTTTGGGCGTGTTTCAGGATGTTCGTGTTCCAGTGTTCACTATTTCATGTAAATATGCCGTGTTTCAGGTGTGTTTCAGATGTGTTTCAGATGTGTTTCAGATAATTCACGTTCCACTGTTCCACGTTTCAAGTGTGTTTCACTTTTCTGTGTGTTTCTGTTTCAGTTAGCTTCGCCTGGTGTAGACGTAGTGTTTGTAGGCTGGGTTTGATGTGGCTGCGGCCTGTGTGCAGGACTATCTATAAAAAGCTAGTATAATACACCAAAAAAAAGAAAAAAAAGAGTAAGATGATTTCAAAGGGGAATTCTAGTTAAAGTGAAAGTGTTAAATGTATGCATATATGCAGGACTGTGTAGTTTCAGAGATGTTGCAGAGATGTTTCAGAAAATGCAGTAACACTTGTTGTGTTTCACGTGTGTTCCAGGGCTCATAACCAACCACCCAAAATTATGGTGGCACACGATCATACAACCCAGAACATAATCATTCCAAGGCGTTATCAATTGTTCTGCAGATAATAAAAACGACTCTTAATTTGGTGTGGTATGATTTATATCTTTATATCTGTATAGACGGTGTGATGTGTTATATGCAGGATGTTTCTATAATAGTCTCTAATATCCTGCCAAATCAAAACATACCAATCATTTTTGAGCTTTGAACTCCTCAAAGTACTATTTATGGGAAAAGACCTAAAAACTTGTGTTAATTCTATTTTTAGGTGATTCCTGCATATACATCCCCCACTTATACCACTACGTTTCTACACACCACCCAGATATTTCTCATATAAAATTAGTACCTTTCCAATCGTAATTCATTTTTTAATCCATATTATTTCTTTAATTACCCCAATCACTGCTGTGGAATCCATAAACCAAGAAACTAATGTTGTGGTGTACGGGTTTGGTATCTTCTTCTCTCTTTTTCACGAGCTTTTCACTTTCACATCCCCCGAACCAGAAATCAAAAAAAAAAAAAAACGAACTAATAGACCCACCAATACCTCCCCCAAAAAAGTCCCAACCAACTTTACAAATACCCCTAATTAATCATTAAAACTCCAGTGTACTCTAAAGAATATTATTGTCCTGTATATAATCCCGCACCTCCATATCGCAAACATAAATAAACACCTTTGGTCCTCTCCCCCCACTCCCCCCTACAACCATCGTCTCTTCTTCCAACTCCCACACCAATCATTACCACGCCTTCAAATTCGAGACATTTATACTAGTGCTAGTGCTGAGTCACGTGCAAAAAAAGAAATTCCGATTTACCCCTCTTTTCCGTCTATTTAAGTCCCCCCCCTGGCCTCCCTTATATCCACCCCCAATTCACCCCCAATTCACCCCCAATTCACCCCAATTTACCCCGATTCACCCCGATTCACCCCCATTTTTCCTACTATCCCACCCCCTGTCCCACCCCCCTTTATTCAATTCACATGTCGTTTCATATTAAGCGGGAAAACCTCGATAAAGAAAATAGTCACGTGAGTCTTCCGTCTAAAGAGCAGTTGCGGACCAAAACATCGGAGAATGCCGTGTTACCGCAAAAAAGACCATTAGTGGTTAAAGCAGCTAGCGATAAGCGTATCAAAAGAGTGCCGTTGGGCGGAAAAGACCAGAATTTGGCCCAGAACTTCTCCTTTGCATCGCTACAACGCTCCCAATCTTCCATACCCCAGAAATTACCCTACAAGCCTGCTCAGGTGCCTTCCAATTGGCAGCCATCGCTAGGGAGATCCAATTCATCGTTGGGGTTCTCTCATTCTAAGCCAGGGCTTAATTCAGGCCGTCCCATAGAACCCAGTGTGACTCAAACTCCTAAACCGGTGGAAAAGACTTCTTCAAACCCTTTAAAGAATGATTTGTTAAGTGCAGATGAAGCTACCCGGTCTAAGGCATTGGTGTCCCGGTTTTCCGCCGATTCCTTGCAGAAACCACAACCTAAAGCATTGGGCCCAATACCTACTCTTCTGTTCTCTGCTGCTCCACAACTACATGCTTCCAATATTCCTCCAGTTCAACGGACCAAGGAACCGGTGAAAAAGGGAACGGCGCAAATGGACCGTCTCATTGAAACATTGGCTGAAGATGAACATAGCATTGAAATCGTGCCGGAAAAGCCAAACCCTTTGCATGATCTGCCAGGAGGCATTTCTCCCTTGAGTGGGCCTAAATTCCGTTTTCTCCAGCCGGAAATCATGGGCAGAAGGTCCTTGGCTACCAGTTTTGACTCCTCCGTGGAGATGTCTCTTGATGACATTGTGGGCGATATTGATGAAAGAGAAAGCACCAGAATCGAGTCCAATGTGGAAACCGAAATGGCAGCCGAGTTGGAAAACGTTGGGCCAATAGGACTCTCTGAACAGGAACTTAATGATCTTCTTGACTATTGACCTCCAGTCACAAGGGATGTCAAGAAAGGCATGAAACAACATAGAATTGAGAAGTGAAGAAATGCATGAAACAACACAGAATTTGAGAAGTGAAGTCCCGAACGAAAAAAGTGAACAGTGTCAGGAATGTTTCAAGATTATTTGACGAATGTTTCAAAGTGTGAAGAAAGTGAAAGGTTATTTTCAAGAATGTTTCAAGAATTTTCAACAATGTGAACAAGATGTCAACAATCTGTCAAGAAATAATGTATCAAGAAGGGAAGTGAACATTGTGTCAAGAAAGGCTCAAGAATGAGACAAATGTCAAGAATGCTTGACGAATGTTTTAAGGATGTTTTAAGAATGCTTGACGAATGTTTTAAGAATGTTTTAAGAATGTTTTAAGAATGTTTTAAGAATGTTTTAAGAATGTTTTAAGAATGTTTTAAGAATGTTTTAAGAATGTTTTAAGAATGTTTTAAGAATGTTTTAAGAATGTTTTAAGAATGTTTTAAGAATGTTTTAAGAATGTTTTAAGAATGTTTTAAGAATGTTTTAAGAATGTTTTAAGAATGTTTTAAGAATGTTTTAAGAATGGTTTAAGAGTGTCAAGAAACAAAGTCACGGAATGGAAACAAAGTCAACAGTGTCAAGAATGTTTTAAAATGCCTATGCACATATTACTGGCTATTGTTGACTGCAGTCGTGTTACTATACACTTTCTATTACTTACTACTGACTACTCTATGAGTGCATGTCTCTTCATTTCTGGAACTAACCCCAAGTCATTAATTTAGTTCAGACTGAAGACTGGCAGACTGTTTCATAGCTGTTTCATGACTATTTCATGACTATTTCGAGTGACAATAATCACATCAAAGGTCAAGTTTCAAGTGTCTGAACTCTGACTGAGCTACAGGCAATGAATGACCAAGGATCAATGCTATACCCAGTTACCATGAGTATTTGATCCAGGCAGACCTGGTTCTGCCATATATACATGAATGGACCGTTCCATCCTTCCTAACTTCCTGCCCTAGTAAACTCTGGGGCTCATATTGGTAAGCACACTCGGGGGGCTCCTATTGGGTAGCACACTCGGGGGTTTGTTCCTGATATGCATCACTATAAGTACCGTAGTACCCATTGCCATGATCCTCCGGCTTCTCTCGTTTCTCCGTCTCTTCCTCGTATTTAGGAAGTGGTGTTTTGGTGGAGTCTGCACGGGCTACAACAAAATCAGAAATGTACTGGATGTTCGCCTCCGGAAGAGAGTCTGCCGGTACTTCCTGCTTTGTCTTGATGGTCTTGTCGGCCAAATCCGTCGGAAGAAGGTTTTTGAGCTTGACAAGGTCGTTTTTCTCAAGGTACCAATTGTCTTTAGGGAACTCAATGTCCACGGCAATGTATAAGTCACCCCGCTTGGAGGAAGACCCAAACCACCGGGACTTTTCTCCAGCAATAGGCATCCCCTCTCCGACAATCTTGATGTGGTCACCTGGGCGTAAAACCTTGCCCACTGGAGTGGTCACGTGGAGGGCCCTTCCATCCAAGTGTTTGGTTACCACCTTTGAGAACCCAGAGAGCGCCTCCACCAATGAAATAGTGTACAGAAAGTAAAGATCGTCGCCTCGCCTCGTAAAGGTATCGTGGTCCTTGCAATGGTAGGTCAATATCACATCACCAGTGGTTTTCCCAGGCTCCTGATCTGACTCACCCTCCAAAACCACGGTCAGGCCCGATTTGGAGCCTGGAGCAATCTCAAACTCAAGGATTTTGGTCTCCTCCACCACCCGGGCACCTGCACACTGGCGACACTTGTCCTTAGAGCGGGTCACCTTACCAACACCATGACACGTGCTGCAGTCCACGTGAACCTTGGAGAAAAAGCCCGGCCCAAGCCGTTTGATCTTCTCCGTATACCCCTTTGCATCACAAGCACCACACGGTCTCTGTACAGCCTTCTTGCGAGCCCCCGAGCCATGGCACGTGGCACAGAGAATATCTCTGGTCAGGGTGATTTTAACTGTTTTGCCCCGGAAAAGCTCCTCCAACGTCACGTGCACCTCCAAATGGGCATCCTGTGTACGGTTAACTTGTTGGTGGGGGTTGCGTCCGCCATTCATGCCACTAAAAGTGTTGTAGAAATCTTCAGGCCCATAATCAGCGCCTCCATAAGCATTTGCAAACGGATTGCTGGAATAGGAGCCCATTCCTGCATCCGGCCCATCCGCCAGGCCGTATAAGTCATAATCACTTCGTTTTTTCTCGTCACCCAAGATCTCGTATGCGCTAGAGATTTCCTTGAACTTGATTTCGGCGGCAGCATCGCCTTTTGTTTTGTCGGGATGATAGCGGAGCGCTAGCTTACGGTAAGCTTTCTTGATCTCGATGTCGGTTGCCGACAGCTCGACCTCGAGAATGGCGTAGAGGTCCATTGCCTTAAAGGAGTAGGTGTAGGGAGTAGGGGGTAGATGTAAGAGAGTAGGAGAGGAGATGTATATAGCAGCGCAGGCAGACAAGTGAAGGCGCGCGTGCATGGAGTGAGCAGCGTGCGTGGGAGTGAGAGTCAAGGGCCAGGGCCAGAAATGGGGCCAGAAAAAAAAAAAAGAGGAAGTAGAAAAAGAAAGCGACGTGGACAGGATTCGAACCTGCGAGAGCAGAGCTCATGAGGAGGTGCTAATTAACCTGCACCTCACGCCTTAACCACTCGGCCACCACATCACGTTGTGAAATTCCTGAAATCCTTGTACATAGTAGACCTATGTGGAAATGAATATATTTTATAGGAAAAACAATTTTTGTTTGGTTATATAAATTTAGAAGACCCATTTAAATTGGATTTTTCTGGAAATTTGCGTGTACTATGTTGTTTTATATGGAAACGTATGGGGCGCGGTAGTGAAGGTGAGTGGGGTTATGTGTAGGCCACCTACAGCAAGCACTCGCATTGCACTCGCGCTCGACGTTCCTCCTCCTAACGTGCCCTCCCGAAACGCATTTTTCCTCCATATCAACTACAATCAATTCACTATGGTACGTGTTCTCCAACCCCCCACAAACCCACCAATGAATCCCAATAAACCCATGACCACCACCAAAACATACTAACTCTTTAGTCTAGATCTGGGTATGTATATATAAAAAGCAAAGGGAAATAAAAATTAATTGATGTGGCAATCCCAGGGGTTCAGCAGAATAAAATGGGGTGATCCTCCGGTTCGGCCCTCAGCCCCGGCCCTTACCACCGAACTTCCAATTCCACTTGGACCCTTTATAATTATAGAGATAGACCCTTAGAATTATAGAATTGGTTGTCAATATAAAAAGTCAGCAATCGATTTCTAAGGTGACTTACTTGCCCGTGAATTACTTGGTCGTGACTTACTGGCTGTGACTTTCTTGGTTGTGACTTTCTTGACTGTGATTGACTTGACTGTGACCTACTCTACTGTGATTGACTTGACTGTGACCTACTCTACTGTGATTGACTTGACTGTGATTGTCTATCTGTCTGTCTGTCTGTCCGTCCGTCTAAGTCTGTCTGTCTGTTTAAGTCTGTCTGTCTGAGTCTGTCCGTCTAAGTCTGTCCGTCTAAGTCTGTCTGTCTAATGCTCTTCTTTACGGTGTTCGTCTGTTGTGTGTCTGTCTGTTTGTCTGTTATTTGGGTGTGTCGGTGTTTGGCCTGATATGAGCATGTTTTGAATGAAGTGTGACTATGTGTTATGGCAGTCATTATACGATATTATTTGTGGCTTTTTTGATACTTTAATGTTTCAATGTCTTGATGTTATGCTGTTATGGTTGCTATTATGGTACCATTTTATGTGACCATATTCTATGTGACTACTTATAACGCTCATGTCATTACCGTCGACATTACCATCTGTCATTACCATCTGTCATCCATTATTGGTATTATTGATGTCATCATTGGGACTTTTATTGACGACAAATGATGTTTACCGGTTTCATAGCTCGTGCCATAACTACTGTTATTGTCTGTCTTTCAGTGGCATGTTGATACAATTGATGTCTGTCTCAGGGATATGATGATGTCATTGGTATCATTGGTGTCATTGGTATCATTGAGATCATTGGTGTCATTGATGTCATTGGTGTCATTGATGTCATTGGTGTCATTGATGTCATTGGTGTCATTGGTATCATTGGTACCATTGGTATCATTGGTATCATTGGTATCATTGGTATCATTGGTACCATTGGTATCATTGGTATCATTGGTGTCATTGGTACCATTGGTATCATTGGTATCATTGGTGTCATTGGTATCATTGAGATCATTGGTGTCATTGTATCATATTTGATGACATTAACCATTGATTTCGATGGAATGCTATTGATGGATTCAAGATGTAAAGCACAATTCTAGAATTGAGGACAGATGATAATATTTTGGACTTTGCTTTCATTGGTTCATGACAAGACAAAAGATACGATGACATGACAAAAAGCATGAAAGACATGCATGAAAGACATTCACGGAAGATCATTAAATGATGTATTCATTTCCCCAAGTTGCCCGTTGCCCATCATGACCATTCCAATACTAACCTACAGAGTAGCCGTCGCCGATGAATCCTTAGCCGCCTTCAACGACTTGAAGTTGGGCAAGAAGTACAAGTTCATCATCTACGCGTTGAACGATGCCAAAACTGAAATTGTGGTGGACTCCACCTCCACCGACTCGGACTACGAGGCATTTTTGGAGAAGTTCCCCGAGAATGAGTGCAAGTACGCCGTGTACGACTTTGAGTACGACATTGGTGGAGGTGAGGGAAAAAGATCCAAGATCGTGTTCTTCACTTGGTCGCCAGACACTGCGCCCGTGAGATCCAAGATGGTTTACGCCTCTTCCAAGGACGCTTTGAGAAGAGCCTTGAATGGAGTTGCAGCCGACATCCAGGGTACTGACTTTTCGGAAGTGGCCTACGACCCCGTTTTGGAAAAGGTCAGCAGAGGAGCTTTGCGTTAGATAAGCAAACACCCAGGAACCAGAACTTTAGCTACTGTATAGGCCGTAGCCAGTGAACAGAGCTCATAAGTCTCAATCGTATAAGTACACTCCTATACCATATCATAACATACCCTCTCCAAGCTCTTCCACCATATTAAGTTCAATGCTATTGAGTACTGACTGATTTCACATCGTCTAACACACAGTTCAATACATTGTTTAACACATTGTTTAACACATTGTTTAACACATAGTCTAACACATTGTTTAACACATAGTCTAACACATTGTTTAACACATAGTCTAACACATAGTCTAACACATAGTCTAACACATAGTCTAACACATAGTCTAACACATAGTCTAATACGTTGTTGATGAACATCTAGAGCCACTCCTAGAAAGTAACGTATCTAATGTACCTATATATTTAGTAGTAGTAGTACTGTATTTATGTGAACATGTTTCTATACCCTCATACCTTGCTTGTTAGAGTCTTGTTGTGACTTTAACGACTAGCTTATCTTTATTCGTTGATAATCCACCAAAAGAAGAATCTGAACCGCTTATATAACTGTTCATAAGAAGGAGAACATGAGAAGGGAAGTCTGAGTAGATAGCTGGTAGAAGACTGGTAGATGGCCTCATTCAATGATCATTGTTAGTATCAGCAGAGAGGCTTCATAATACCACAATCGAAAGATCTCCACCTATGGTGGATCTGAGAGTGCTATATGACCACATTACTCATTAAAAATCACTCATTCCAAATTACTCATTACAAATTACTCATTAAAAAGTACTCATTACAAATTACTCATTCCAAATCACTCATTCCAAATTACTCAAGATGTTATGTTCTTTATAACGTAAATTGCCTTAAACTTGTATTCGTTGATGGTTTCTCAAAGAGAGGAACCGAAGCGGTTTATATAACTTTGGGAGAAACGTGGTACCGAAAAACTCTCCACCAGAACAATGGAAGTATCGTTCTGGCATGTGCAAAAGGGGCCTCGGATTCACGAGTTGTCAACGATTACATGCCGTGACACGGCATTTGTAGTCGACCCTACTATAATCGGACATCGTAGGCTCCATATTGTATCTATAGGTAGTGTTCTACCTATTGTGGATCTAACACAAAGTATAGTTTTCGATAAGACCAAGATTTTTGTTGGCTACGAACTCCATGTTAGAAAGCTCTTATTAAGTCAGGCACTATGTTTACTATGTTTACTATGTTCATTTGCTGGTGAACCTGAAGTGGGGTGGACGAATGTGAAATGCTCATTCAACTGTTCAATGACAATGTGTACGCTGGTAGCTGACTGGGTAGAAGGCCTTATATATTAAGTACCAATGCCTATGGCTTCATGATACCGCAATAGGTGATGGATGGGTGTGAATGGGCTCTCTTGTCTGGGTATTAATAATATGAGTGTTGGAATATATATGAACTTAGTTGTTGCTTAACAGTGTAGTGTATGTTTATTGTGTACTTGTATTGCTAGAATTGTTGTACAGTGTTCTTCAAAACTATCCAAACCAAGGGGCTACATGTTTGGAACCACAACTAACAAGATTAAACAAGATAATAACTAATAAAGTTTCGTACCCATTCAAGCAGTCTTTCAAACCATATGTCATAATGTTTCAAACACCACTTTCCATAAAGTTTCAAACACCACTCTCCATAAAAATTCCATATTGGGAATTCTTAAATCTGGAGCCTGGTTTGAATAATTTTGGAACAATTTTGAAAAACACTCTACTAAATGTTATATATTCTATTGTAGAGTCTAATCTAAGACTCTTCTATTTTAGGGTACCCCTACGGATCTGGAAGGCCGAGTTGAGCTACATGTAAGGTTGTACCAGCACAAAAAAAAAAACAGTTGGTGTTAGATTCTTAATTTTATCTAGTACCTGAATTTATGATAATTAGTTCTAATACCTGAATTTATGATAATTAGTTCTAATACCTGAATTTATGATTATTAGTTCTAGTACCTCAAGTTATGATTATTAGTTCTAATACCTGAAGTGAAGATAATTATATCTAGTACCTGAAGTAGGGCTGAAGCTAACAAAGGTAATCTTAAAAACAAAAGAGTTGCAACAGCTGATTTAAGCCATTTTAATCTACACAGAGCTGCAGAAAGAGGTATGAGAAATTTGGGTACAATAAGCTTTACAGGACTATCAGACTTTTGGAAACTTTGTCACCTGTAGTTAAAAATACTACCACTCAAAATATAAACCACCACCACCCCTATTAAATATCTATGCAGGGCCCCTATTAAAAATATATAACTCTATACCTCAACACAAAATCTATAAATATTAAAACCTAAACCCTAAATAAGCCAAATATCCCTTAAAATAAAACAAATAATAATATATCCTTTTTCCATCTCCCTATAAGCTTTGATGATTAGTTCTAGTACCTGAATTTATGAACAAAATCTATAAATATTAAAACCTAAACCCTAAATAAGCCAAATATCCCTCCATCTCCCTATAAGCTTTGATGATTAGTTCTAGTACCTGAATTTATGATTATTAGTTCAGGTACCTGAAGTGAAGATAATTATATCTAGTACCTGAAGTTATGATAATTAGTTCTAGTATCTGAAGTTATGATAATTAGTTTGATGGATTTCCTGAAGTGGCAATGTTAGGTGATTATATGGCTAATCAGTGAATGGGGTGTAATACCCCGTATAAGATTCGAGTGAACACTTGGAACATCATACACCTTGGAGAGATGTATCGGGGGGGGGGGGGAACCGGGATAGTGAGCTGAAACTTTCCAGATACCTCAATGAATGAAGTTCTTCAATGAATGAAAGTTGGGATGAAAAACATTATACCATATTTTGCTTTGAAAGCCTATGCAGAAGGGAAGGGTATGAAACTTTCCAGATACCTAAAGGACCCGTTGAACAAACATTTGGCTGCTTCCAAAAAGGTACTTTGCTATTTCAAAGGAACAACAACTTTTGGGCTCATATATGTGCCTACGACATCTCAAAATCTTGTCGCATACTCTGAATGCAAGCTTTGCTTCGGAAGCTGATGAAGGATATCGATCAAACCAAAGGGGGGGGGGGGGGGGTTCTTCTGGGAATTCGGCTCCGTCAACATCTACTAATCAAGGCAAAACTTATAGTATGAAGCATCCTCTGGATGTTACACCCTGGTTAATTGGTGGACTTTCTGGTGCCGCAACTATCGTTGCGGAACCCATTTATATTATTAATATCATTAAATCCAACTTAAAATTTTTTTATTGATAATAATTTGTTGAACAGCTAATTTATCCGTTATTTGTGTTTTTTCGATATTTAAACTTAAATGTAGAGATTCTAAAAATTGATTAACTTCATCTAATATTGTTTTAGCTAGAGTTGTTAGATTCTTGTTGTAACGTTAAGTACTAAAGTTATCTATACTCGTTGATGGTTCCTCAAAGCGAGGAACCGGGTGGCTTATATACCTTTGAGAGAAACGTGTGACCGCAAAACTCTCCACCAGAACAATGGTAAGGATTGTTCTGGAATATTCAAAAGGGTTCATCTATGCACGAAGTGCTCTGATGACCAAACGCCGTATCACCATTGCAACAATATTCAGACTGAGAGGCTTCATAATACCTGCATAGTCAGGGTCCTAACTTACCGATGGGTAGTGTGTCTACCCATGGCGGTTCTAACAAGAGTATAGAAATTTAGATTTATATATTAAAAAATGTTTAAAACGTTGAATCTTTAAATAATATTCTAATAGATAATATAGAGGATAAAATTATTGAAACCGGTGTTATTGATTTTAGTTGTTTGCTTATCCCAATTAAGGTATTGTAATTGAGCAACTTTACCAAGAGTTAGATATGATATATTAATAAATATGTAACTATTTTATAGTTCAAATATATAATCCGCAGAATTTATATACGCCCCGCCTTTGGCGGGATTTTTTATAGTTTTATTTATTATAGGAAGTAAGGTAGAAAAATAAATCAAAATCAAAATTCTTTTATTTATAATATAAAAATTGATAATTTATTTGATAATAGATCTACAGGTTTAAACGCCAGGTTACGAGTTATGATGAATGGATGAGTCCATGTCACGGTAGTGATAAATTTATGAGTCCTTGTCACGGTAATGATGAATGGATGAGTCCTTGTCACTGTAATGATAAATGTATTAGTCCGTATCACTGTAATAGTAAATTTATGAGTCATTGGTATTTGTAGACTCCAAAGATATTTCATTGGGAAGTGTGTCTACCCATTGCAGGTGTACAGTCTTTTTGAATACTATTCAAACCAGTGCTGTCAGACCCACCATAGGTAGGGATCTACCTATGGGGATATTATGAAACCTATCTGCATGATACAATGGCTATTGTTACTCAGCCTTCTACTCAGCCTTCTATTCAGCCGACTACTCCGCCTCATTGTATGGAGTACTAGGATGAACTGAGGTGAGTACAACAATGATCGCTAAGGAGTTGTTCCGCAGCGATCTAGACTTTTGAAAACACTAAAAAAGTAGCTCAGATTCCTCACTTGAGGGATCATCAACGAATAAAGATAACTTAGTACTTAACGTTATAACAAGAATCTAACAAGTGCGGCAATATGTTTCAGACCAGACTAACAAAATTAAGCAGACCAATAATTAAAAAAAAGTCTCGTACTTACGACTTAAAAATTGTTAAAAGAGAATCAAGGATTTGAAATAAACTAAACTGTTTATGTGAAAGCTTTATTAAGTATTAAAAAACACTAATTTCCCGAACTATTGGGTTGCTTAATTTTGCCAGTGTGGTTTGAATCGTTTTGTCGCGGTGGTCTGAATCGTTTCGAGAAACACTGTAACTGTTAGGTAGGTAGAGGTATAGCGCGACTTTAGAAATACGTGAAAAAAAGAAAGAAAGAAAGAAAGAAAGAAAGAAAGAAAAAAAGAAAGAAAGAAAGAAAAAAAGAAAAAAAGAAAGGGGGGTAAGAAGTAGAGCTATCTTAGGGCAAAGAAGCTGTGGTATTAGTTAAATAATTCCCTTATTGGTTTTTTTCTTTGGAGTTTTGTTTGTGCTGCTGTGGTGTGGTGTGCACTTGGTACTTGAAGAGAGGTGAGAGAACTTTGAGAGTAAGGGACTGCGAAATTGGTGGAAATAAACGCGAAAGCTGCAAAATGCAACACATGTGATTTTTTAAAGTGCCACCAAAAATCGAAAACAAGGTTTTTAGACTTGAAACTTTTGGAGTGTTTAGAAAAACGCTTTTTAGAAATGGAATATGGTTAAATAAATGGATGTATGAATTTGCGATTTGAAATTTCAATAAGAAGAAAGTTTTGCTTACATGTAGGATACACCAAACTCTTTCCCTCTCTCTTGGATTCCTTAGACCTTAGTTCTTAGACCTTAGTTCTTAGACTGGCAGGTCAATTAAGCTTTTCTTGATGAATATGGCTGATTCAGAAAGTAAAGGTGACTACCGTTGATATGAAGTTATTAATATTAATATCTGGCATCTAGCACTATAGTAGACGTACTACACTCTTAGTGTTGAACTTGTGGAACATGTGATATACGCCTGATGAGAATGAGGCAGCTGCACGTGTGTGGGTATTGCATGTTCATGTGAAGGCATCCAGATGAAACAATGTTGGGTATTGTTGGAGGAAGACAAAGCTAGAGCCAAGCCTCGTTGGGCTCTCGTCTAGCAGCTCTGGGCATTGTCTTCGAGAAGAAACTGTAAGTGAGAGAGATGGATGAAGGAGAGAGATCGGCTTAGGAGTTCCCAGGCCGAACTATATATAGAGAGGATTCCGCTCTAGTTTGAGCGATATCGATTGTGAGAATAGTTCACTGATATCTAGTCTAGAGATGAATAGAAGTGATCTAAGATGAACATAAGTGATCTGAGATGAACCCTGAACCACCATACTGAAGAAAATTATTGGAGACCAACGTCATAACAATTCCAACTTATCAGAGAGTTAAGGCAAACTCTCATCACTTAGTACTATTGGACTGTCAGTACTATAAAAATCTTAGTGATAGATCCACCATAGGCAGGGGTCCTGTCAATAAAGACTTATGGTCATCGAGGCACAGAGGTTCGAGCTTTGCTGCCAAGATGATGTTTGCTGCCAAGATGATGTTTGCTGCCAAGATGATGTTGCTTGAAAGATCACAGCTCTTGACATTGTTGGACTCTCCACAGTCCACACAGTCGGTCCAACAATACCAGTCTTCCTAGGGTTTGACCAATCTTTATAATAATAACCTCATGATTTTGGATGTTACTACATTCATACTGGTACTACTCTGTTTAATGATGGTAGAGAAGGGGCATAATGGAATGGTTATTGTTAAGATTAGGTAGTGTAGGCTTAATATACCTCAATATTTAGAGCTTTTCTGAAGGTGGTGGATCTAACAGTTAGTGTATTGTAGTATGTAGTATGTAGTATGTAGTATGTAGTATGTAGTATGTAGTATGTAGTATGTAGTATGTAGTATGTAGTATGTAGTATGTATTGGTCATCAGGTTTATGTTGATGTGGATCGGATGACATAGACATGATAATACCTTTATTTGGCCCGGACCTGCATACAGTGGACCGAACAATTAGTAGTTCCAACACCAGCCAAAAAAACACCGGCCCAAAAAAACAATTTTCTAGAAAAAAATACGAAATGTCATCAAACCATTGATTATAAAAAACAGTATACCCAAAAGATATCAAAAGACATAAAGAACATAGAAAGAGAGAGAGAGAGTGAGAGTGAGAGTGAGAGAGAGAGTGAGAGAGAGAGTGAGAGTGAGAGTGAGAGAGAGGAAATTGTAAGAAAGTGCGGGCACGTGACCGGAACATCAACAGTATATCCTTTCAAATGTATACTGATAAACATGACCCAGCAAACTCAGCGTCACAAACGCCCCCGAGCAACCATACAGCAAAAAGTCCAGATTCTAGATTACTTTCATGCACACAAACGGCTGCAAGCAGGAGTTGTAGAAGAGTTTAAAGATGAAGTTATGATCTCCAAGTCCAGCATTCATGAATGGCTTAAGAATGAAACACAACTCCGGGAATTACTCAAGAAATCTGAGACTGGCGGACATCAGAAAAGGCGGATTACGTTTAAGTATGAAAAAATCAATTCCAAAATGAATGAGTTGGTACAGAAGAATAGGGATATTAGTGAGCCTGAACTCCGAAGGCACTGGTGTAAGTATGCACGGGAGTATGGTGTGGATAATCCCAAGCGGTTGGAGGGGTTTAGCAATGGGTGGCTTGAGCAATTTAAAAAGAGACATAATTTGATTAAACGGGCAAAGGGCAATGAGCATAGTGGAGATACCACATTGGGAAATGACTCAGGAAGTGACAGATTAAGTAATGGAACTGCATTGGGTAATGAAAATACCACGTTAGGTAATGACTTGGGAAATGGGTTGGGAAATGACTTGGGGAGTACTGCTTTGGGTGACCGATTAGGAAGAGACCTTGCATTGGAACTAGATTTCGACCAATATGGAGGGTTTGGTAAAGACCTCAAACGAAGAAGATTCAGTCCCGAAAAACCCTCCGTCTCCAAAACAAGAGATCCTTTTCTTGGCCGAACCAAAGAGTTCCAGCCTCAAAAAAGTCTCAGTTTCACCCCTTTTGTTGAACCCTACGATGACCGTGCAGGCCTACGAATCAACAGTCTTTTAACCCGAGAAAATCGAGAAAGTCTTAATCGAGAAAGTCTAAGTCGAGAAAATCGAGACAGTGAAAATGAGACTAGAGAGGGAATAGAAGGAGGAATAGGACTAGAGGGAGGACTAGAAGGAGGAATAAGGGAAGGAAGATTTAAAGATGGCAGAGTTAGAGAAGAAGACCCAAATCCTGTGGGAAGTGAGGTTCTTGTACAGCCAGTGGTTGGAGCCACAGCTTCTGCGCATGAGATTGAACGGTTCTTCTTTTTCCGTGCAGATCAATTCTTTAAGCGTCATCACTATGATTACCCTCAAACGATCAAATTATATGAGGAGTTCAAAACATCATTTTTGAGCGAAAAACTCATCCTGCTTCGTGCTGAAGCTCCTGGTATTCCTATTCTGGGTGTCGTGCATCCACCGAAAGCTGATTATGGCCTGGATATTGTTCCTGGCTTCATGAAGACTGTGATGCTGAATACTAGTACTGAGGTGAATAGTGATGGAGGTCTGGTTGGACAAATCGGACAGAAGAACCTGATTGGACAGAAGAATCTAATTGGACAAAAGAACCTAATTGGGCAAAAGAATCTAATTGGACAAAAGAGTCATATTGGACAAATCAGGGAAATTAGGAAAATCAGGGAAACCAGGGAAATAGGACCCAAGGCGGTGCAGGGCCAGAAAATCGCACCCAACCCAGGGTCCGATCGCAAATTGACCTTAAAGTCATTATGGGAACAGAACAAAAATACTTTTACGTGAATTGGAATATTCAGGATGGATGGAGAATGAACATTTCTCCGTTTTTTTTTTTTTNATTTTTCCTTTTTTTTTTTTTTTTTTTTATTTTTGTGTGCTTTGGGACCTTCCATACCTTCCATGAAGGTCATAAGGGACATATAGGCTATAAGGGTTATGTTCTTTTAATACATTTATGCCTAAACTCTTATATTCGTTGATGATTCCTCAAAGAGAGGAACCGGAGTGGTTCTTTTAGGATTTTGAAGAGAGAAGGGAGAAGGTGGAACCGAAAAACTCTCCTCCAGAATAATGATAAGGATTGTTCTGGAATATTCGAAAACACATTATTGTAGGAAGTGCTCTGATGGTCAAACGCCGTATCACCATTGTAACAATATTCGGACTGAGAGCCTTCATAATACTATTCATAGGTAGGGCCCTGCCTATAGTGGATCTAACATATATCATCCATACTTTAGTATAAACATATATTTATATATTTATATATTTATATTTTTATGTTAAGGTGTTCCTTGTCTTCTTCTGGTAGATGCATGGTAGATGCATGTTTCATTGATAGCTCGTTTTGAATCCCATCTTTCTGATCACTTATCATTAATCACTTGGATCCATACAAATGACTTGCTTTCATACAAGTGACTTGGATCCACACAAATGACTTGGATCCACACAAATGACTTGGATCCACACAAATGACTTGGATCCACACAAATGACTTGGATCCACACAAGTGGGGCTTGTTGAAGACCATCTAGGGATTTGTTGAGTTTCAACACACATTTTTCGTCGGAACCATTCTTGAGCTTTTGTGATTAGCCTGGAATCTGTTTCATGTAAATGGTCTTGTCAATCTTGGCGTTAAGAAAGGCTGTTTTCACATCCATTTGATGAATGCTCATCTTATGGTGAGTACAGTGTTTCTCAAAACTATTCAAACCAGAGGGCAAAATGTTTGGAACCAGAACTAACAAAATTAAACAAGCCAATAACTAAAAAAGTTTCTTACTACACAGTCTTTCAAAGCAAATGTCATAATGTTTCAAAAACCAACTTTCATTAGAATTCAATATTTTGAATTCTTAAATCTGGAGCCTGGTTTGAATAATTTCGAAAAACACTGTACCAAGTGCAAGAAGAGTCCGTAAACTCGCATAGCTACTCTTTAGTAGTCCTAGTCTACCTGTAGTTTCACTACTCCATACTGAACATGTTAGTTTTCAGACCTATATTTATTAAGCGTGTCCTAGGGCTAATTCGTGTTATCCTCAATTGTTCTGAGAGAACTCCTAGCCTTACAAACGTGAGCGACAGTCCCTCCTTTTATATCGGGGTGGACGTGCCTCGCTCAAATCGCGCACGCCCAGACTTTGAGCTCTAGCGCGCATGCGTGAAGTACTCACGTGTTAACAGAACATACTGAACATAGTGTACTCCATACTGAACATACTGAACATAGTGTACTCCATACTGAACATACTGAACAGAGTGTACTCCATTCTGAACAGAGTGTACTTGTTGGAATATAGCACCGAATAAGAGCGCGCACGGCGCTCTAGGCTTGCAAGGCACGTCGCTACTAGTTTCCCCAACCTTGGTTGTCCTGACAACCAAGGGTCAGTGAAGGCCGACTCCCATATATATAATGAGGCCTTCGCTACATCTATCATTAGTTAACTAATCGAATATCTCTGCCTAGGGAGACATACCTACCAAGATGCCTCCCAGATCCAGACCCACCAGATCTCCTCTCTTCTCCTCGTACTGACACTGACACTGACACTCCGCCTGTGTCTGAAGTAAACACTTCAACAAACTTCAACTAAAGTGAAACTTCAACTAAAGTGTTTTTTGAAGTGTTTACTTCAGTGTTTGTTGAAGTGTTTACTTCAGTGTTTGTTGAAGTGTTTACTTATCTTGATGAGACAATGAGATCCGTATCTTATAGTAAGAAAGGCTCTCTGGACCTTGAACCATGGTTACTCTATATGGGCCACCTGATTGCCCAGCATTTCTAGCTGAGCAGCTGAGCTGGAATTAAAGAATCTACAGTACTCCATACTGAACATAGTGTGCTGCATCACTAGTGGTCGATACTGGACCTATTAATGTTACCACTCTAAGTTATTGGTTCAATTCTACTAGTCATACTCTCTTTACTGATTATAATATACTGTCACTGTCAGTAACCTTAAGGCAATTCATCAAGGCAATTCATTAGGCCGATTCATTAAGGCAATTCATTAGGCCGATTCATTAGGCCGGATTCATCAAGGCAATTCCTCCAGGGACTACTCTTAGAACATGCCTTATTCAATCCAGTATAATTCTTGGGGTTGGTATTATTTTCCTATGTCCAATCATATTCCAACATTGTACCTGGCATAATAGCATAAGTCTTACATCATTCATTTTCAAGTCATAAATTAAACGATTGATTCCATCAATTCCAGAGATCAATCCACTGACTCTCTGGTTCTGATCTCATACTGATCTGATCTCTTCCTGATCCGGTTCTGACCTTACACCGATCTGGTCTGGTCTGATCTGATCAGGTCACTTTGGTGATCTTCGTCTGATGGAGTCCTCAATCAGTCCATGTCCTGAGGATAAAGTCCCCAGTCCTGGCCCTAAAGAATCTCCGTTTCGTGTTCATATTCGATTGCCATCTTAGGCAGACCCGCTGCATCCTTGGCCGTCTTTGGACAGTCCTTGCAATTCAAGCACTTGCGCGCTTTTTCCTTGGTGTCACTGAGGGAAAAATCTTCGAGGTTGTCAAAACATTTGGGTACGCTTTGCGTAGACGTTGTGCCAGATGTGAGACTGTATTCTGTCATTGAATCTGACTCTGACTCTGTCATTAAATCTGACTCTGACTCTGACTCTGTCTCTGACTTTGGGAGGCGCTGCTGGAAAGAAGGGTAAAGGGGCGTGTTTATATATGGGTGCGAAAATGTCCCGCGACCACATGTCCGAGTCTGGAGCTGCGCTGTGTGGTCTGATTGTTGCGCACCGCGCGTGCAGGTTCTCTCCATTCTCTCCAATATGCACTCTCCTCCAAGCCTCCACGTCTAGATTCTCCATTTCATGACTCTCTCAATCAAGTAGTTTTCATGACACCACTCTCTCACTCAAGTAGTCAAGTAGTCTTCGCTCAAGTAATCACTTTCACTTGTCAACCTCTTGTACAGTTCAATCACTCACTGCTTGAACTCCTCTGCTTCACTCTCAATGAGTTCAACTATGCAAAGTCACCTGCCCTTCACCGCTTCTGTCTTCACCGACTGCTTTGGTGGTGTGCGTTGGATGTCACTTGCACTGCCACCACGATGATCCCAAGTGCAATTGTAAGAAACTTGTACTTCAAGCCCTCGTCTGCAATCGTCTCAATCTCCTTCTCCTTCTTCATGTGCTCCTTGCCGAAAATCATGTATCTCATTTGATTGAACCGGTTGAGGTTGTTGAACTCCACCTCCAGCACGCTTCCGTCACTGCTGGTGTCCCAACCTCCCTCGCGAGGAATCTCGTCAATTCCCATATCCAATTCCTCGCCGCTTTCCACCACCAGCACTTCGCTATCTTCACTTGAAAAGTACTGCGTGTTGGGGACCCGGAATGTCTGCAGCTTATACTTCTTCACCAGCTGCGTGTCCAAAATGGAGAAGTCGCCGCGGCTGCTGGATTCCTTGGGCGTATGGATGGAGTTGATGAAATGGCTCTTGAATGCAAATGAATCTTCTTCTTCGTTTCCAAGGGGTGGAGTCCCTAGGCCAACGCAATCCAAATTGGAGATGGCTCGAGAGAATGTGGGGTTGATTGAAACGGATCGAAGCACTCGTTTCTTGTGTATGAGCATCTCCCTCAGTCTCTCAATGAGTTTGGCATCGGAATACTCCATTCCTTTGGGTACATTCTTTCCTCGGAGGTTTTGCTTGCTGGAGAGCTTCTTGATGTTTTTCTTCTGCTTCTGGAGCTCAAACCCAATATATGACAAGAGCTTCTCATTATGTAACTTCAACGACTGGAGCTCGAACTTGAGCTTGGTGATTTCTTGTTTAGTCACGTCACCACTCAGAAGGTTTGCCTCGCTCCAAACACTGGATCTTTTGGAAATCACACTGGATCTTTTCGAAGAGCATGCCGTAGCAGAATCTCTATGGGAGATCCGGCCATAACCGCTCAACTTCATGAACGCCTCATCACAACTGTCCTTGATAGGGTTACGAGATTCGGCCACACTGGATAATTCGTTCTGCGTTGCCGAAGCTGAGAGGGTGCGCCCGATATTATGTTCAGATTCAAACTCAACTTTGATGGGAACAATATCGTGCGAGCTGTACCTGGAGTGGCCTGGTTTAGAGAGTCGCCGACTGGTGGAGGTACTGTGTCTTTTGGAATGAGAGGCACTGTTTCCTTCTGCGGACGCGTTTTCATCACAGTAGGAGAGGTTTGCCTGCGAAGCCAATTTGATGGGGAAGAGAACCAAGTCAGGTTTCTCGTGGGACTTGAATTTGGCTGGCAAGGATTGTCTTTTGGTGGTTCTTGCACTTTGCTCTGGAGAAGGCGGCATTCTCCCTGGAAAGCTAGGGGTTCGGAACGCTGCTGGTGGGCCAGGAAATTGGAAGTTTTGCGAGACTTCAAAAGAGTTGCCCGGGCTCAAAAGTCCTTCATCAATGTCTTGGGGCAATTCCTTTTGAAAGTCAGCCTGCTTGAGCGTTTGAACTTTGATCGGGGATGACGAGTCGAAATCCTCCGGTTTCAAGTCCTGGAAGCTCATCATAAGTTCTGTTCCACGAACACTGCCATCTGAATTGGACTCCGACTCGAAATCACTGGCATCAAAGTCCGAGTTTGGGCTGTCGGGGAAGTCGGAGTTATTGAGAATGTCAATGTGCTCAGAGTCTAGCGAGTTGGCCTCCAAGGACCCATGGGAGTTTGTGTTTTGTAAAAGGAAGTCCCTTTCTTTGGTCAAGTACTCGATCTGGTCAATAAGCAAAGCCTTCAGGTTCTGCTCGAGCTCGAAATTGCTCTGAAGCGCTTTGTAACTGCGGAGTAAGGTCATGTACTTTGTTTCATTCTCCAGGATCCGGGCCTCCGCTGAGGCTTGATTGGCTTCCAACTTCAGACTGAGCCGGATGTTCATGCGCTGTAGTTCGTCCAAGGACTCCTTGTAAAATGCCACTTCCCGATCCAGCATTTCCCGGGCCTTGCGACGGTCTTCCTCCATGGTTCGAAGCAACTTTTCCAGACTCATGAGTTTCTGGCTGAGCTCGGAGACTTTGGTCAGTTTCTTGGCGAGTTCTTCCTCTAGAAATTTGTAGTCTGAGGTTATGGAGGAGAGTTTGGCAATTGCCTCTGCATACTGCTTTTGTAACGCTGGGTCGGCCGCATGGCTAGAAATTTTGGAGGCTCCAGAATGGGGGGTCCCCGTGCCTTTTATAGGCGAGCGCGCGGGCGACTGCGTGATGTTTGAGAACAACAGCAGTGTTTCAGATCCTGCAAGAGTTTTAGGGGGTGATGCAGCTTTGAGTTTCGAGGGTGTTACCACCGCCTGTGCTGCCACCTGTGCTGCAGCGTGTAGTTTCGAAGGTGTTACACTCTGGGATGCAGCTTGTAGTTTCGAGGGTGTTACCGCCTGGAATGAAGCGTCCTGCATTTTATAAGGAGACGACTCACTATTGGAGGGACGATTCGAAGGGGTTTCAGACGCAATGGCGAATTTAGGGATTCCTCGTTGCGGACTGGTACGGCCACCCCCGGATTTGGTGGGTGTGACGTAATTCTTATTGGATGGATGTAACGGACTTCGGGTTCGTTCAGGCAGGTCTGCCGGGTTCTGTTGCTGCAAGACTGCGTGGGTGTGGGTGATGGCGTTTCTGAATGAGGTGCACGCGGGGCCGGAACTCATGTTTGTGGATGGTCTAATATAAAAAGGAGAGGATCCGCCGGCTTTTTTTTTTTTTGTTTTTCGGCTATACGGTAAAGAGTGGCCTTACAAATTTTGTTTTTGGGGGGAGCGGGCGTTTAAGCTTTACTTCGAAACCCAAAAGGATAAATAGATGTTCGAGAAAAGTTTAAATAGCTGTTCGAGCAAAGGATAATTAGATGATCGAGCAAAGGATAAATAAATGATCGAGCAAAAAGGATAAATAAATGCTCGAGCGTGGCCAGATGAAACTTGATCTAAAAGATGTCCAAAAGTGATTCAACTTGCTTGAATGGGAATGGATCAAATGAAAGCTCAAGGGTGGCTGTGATTTAACTGGGGTGTTTTAACGAGTGGATGGGGTCAAACGGGGGACGAACGGGGTGGGAGGGTTAAACCGGGGAAATTTTGGCGAGCGGCTCAAAATATAAGCTATGACCCACAAGTGGTTGGGTGTAGTGGGGCCAGAAAGTGGCGTGATGGACCCGGGATCAGGTATGGAGGACTGAAGGAACCGGGTATAATGGGAAAGAAAGGGAAAGAAAAAAAAAGAGAAGCCGGGCAACGGCGGCAGGGAAGAAGAGGTGGTGTGTGGTGACCAAAATAGAAAAAGAGGCTGGTAGTAAACAGGTGGGTGGGATGTTACATTGTGTTTATTTTCTGAACAAATGAGGAAGGTTTATTGTTTACGATGCAGCAGATGTGCAGGCAAGCGCGCATGGTGCACGGGTTTAGTGTGATGGGAAAAGTTTCACGTATGTGCAGGTCCATACAGACAGACAGACAGACAAAACCCAAAAACCCGATACGCGGGTCTTACTCAAATGCAGGACTTTTGATTCCCATTCGGGAGGGCTGGATTAATTCTCTGGGTACTTGAGTGACCATATCTCATATTCCCACATGTTCAAGATCTCAAATTCCCACATGTTCAAGGTGTCACATTTCCACATGTTTAAGATGTCACATTTCCACATTTCCACATGTTCAAGATCTCAAAACGCACAACGCACAACGCACAACACCCAGCAGGCGTCCAACTGCAAATGATAAGCAACTTGTTATTTAGTCTTTAAGGGGTGTACGGGTTTATCTTGGAGGTGAATCTTTACAGACCAGAGATTATACATTATTGGAGGAAGTTAAGGAGCGTGGAGGAACTACGCATTTTCAAGTGCATGATATGCCATCCAAAACCTTGGTCCATATACAATGGCCTTATCCCGTGTGATGATTGAATATGCACCAAAGGAAGACATCATCCTCAGGCTTTCTCCTCAGGATTTCTCCTCAGGCATTCTCCCAAGAGTCCTACTTTGGATTTCTCCCAAGAGTCCTACTTTGGATTTCTGCTTTGGATATCTATATGGACTTCTGCTTTGGATTTCTATATGGACCTCTGATTTAATGCATATGCTACCGACAAGTGAAGCACATGCTAATCTGCAGGGCCAGTTCGGTTGAGAAGGACCCTAGATTTACGGGTTTGTGCACGGACTACACCGGTTGAAAAAAAAAAAATATGATATGATCATATAAATGGGGCAACAACGAATATGTGGACCAGATTAGTTGTTCCTCAGGGCAGGCTTATATAAATCTTTTGCTGGCCAGAGGTAGTGCGGATGATTTTCGACGTGCATCATGGCTGGCTCGTCCTTGCTGCCGTGTTGAATATTCCTTTCGACTTGAGGGCAGATGTGCAATCTCCTGGGGCCCTTGTTGTCGCAGAGTTCGTTCCAGCACTCTTTGGGGACCTCCTGGATGGTTCCGGCGTTCTGGTACTCTGCGCATGACTTTTTTGGCTTGGCGCAATTGCAACCTGGCGTGGCCAACACTGCAGAAGCAATGAGGAACAAGGTAGTGAATTGCATTATTGATATGATTGGGATGAAGTGCAGAAGAGATTGGGATGAAGTGCACAAGAGATTGAGATGAAGTGCACAAGAGATTGGGATGAAGTGCAGAAGAGATTGGGATGAAGTGAAAGAATGAAAGAATGAAAGAATGAAATAATGAAAGAATGAAAGAATGAAAGAATGAAAAAAAAAATGAAGAGAGAAGGAGTGTCTTCTTTTATATGAAAACCTTGGGGTGTGATTTTTGTCGATGTTCGTGATGGTCAAAATTATGGGACTCTTGGCTAAACAAAGCTTAAAAAGAATTGCAACTGCATGAGCGTTCGCAACCATAGGGTTTTTTGAAGTCACCGTTTTGGGGGAATATTTCGGAATACAGTATGACGCTTTCAAAAAATATCTGACAATATTTTTGCATACTGTGGATGACTTACTGACTTACTGACTTACTGACTGACTAACTGACTGACTGACTGACTGACTGACTGAATGCATAGAAGCCGAGCAATTAAATTAGGTGATTGTCCTAATCTTTTGTCTGTTTTTGATTAATTGCAGGAGAAGCTCAATTCAAGTTCATGAGTTTTAACGAGAAATTATATCGAATCAGATCGAGGCTGAGAATTACCTGTTTAGGGAATTTCGTGTTTAGGGAATTACGTGTTTGGGGGTTTCTTAGTATCATTAAGATACAGATGAGAAAAGATACAGAAGAAAAGATACAGAAGAAAAGATACAGAAGACAATAGAGGTGAGACAGAAGTTGGAAGAAAAGATACAGATGACAATAGAGGTGAGACAGAAGTTGAAAGAAAAGATACAGAAGACAATAGAGGTGAGACAGAAGTTGACAGTGGTTCAGATTATGTGAAGGTTATCAGAACGGGGCCTTGGGCCATGGCTATCTGCAGGTTGACGTGATCATTCTATCTAATACAATGAACACTGAACCTTACGATGATTTCCCCACCATCGAATTTTCATTGCCTGATTTAAGGATTAGGGAATTAGGGGATCATTATCAAGGATGGAAAGATAAAGGAGAGACAATCGACATCGAGCGAAAACGGACCTTATCTGCACTCCTCAAAAGTGCGACTGGGTTGGACCCGCAATGATAGGTGACTGATTGGTGACTGATAAGTGACTGATAGGTGACAGATAATAATGTACGGGTGTGCACCAAATGATGAAACGGTGGCGGAATCTGCGGCGCGATTATCTGCAGTGCCTCCCGATCTAATCGGGGACATATATGCAGGACGAGTGTCTATCGGCGAATTCCGACGCATTTATATTGGCATATTTCCAAAGCCCCAAATTCCCAAATCCCCAAATTCCCAAAATACTACCACCACCAACCACAACCACAACCACCAAAAGGAAATTGGAAATTGAAATTGATCATGGCCAAAATCTTAAGTGAAGAAGAGTTCAAGGCGCAAGTCGTCTACAAATATACCGATGTGATTGGCGAGAAGCTTGGTGGAGCGGTGCTTGGGTTTTCCGACGAATGGTTTGCCGCCGCCGAAAACTTGATCAAGCCAAAACCTCCAATCAGAGATGCTACGCGGTTCACACATGCAGGAGCCTGGTATGATGGCTGGGAAACAAGAAGACACAATGTGGAAGACGCCGATTGGGTTGTTTTCAAAGCTGGAGTGGCATCTGCAAAGATAATTGGTTGTGAAGTTGACACGGCTTTCTTCAACGGGAACCACGCTCCGGAAATCTCCGTGGAGGGGATTTTTTTAACGGACGATTCCGATGTTCATTGGAAGGATTTGGCCTGGGAATCCATCATTGACAAGACTGAATGTGGACCTTCTCAAAAACACTTTTTCGTTCGGGGAGAAGGTCCCACCGAAAAGAGTTATACGCATTTCCGCTTAAGGATGTACCCCGATGGAGGAATAGCTCGGTTCAGACTTTACGGAGAAGTGCTCCCAATCCGGCCAAAGGATACGACTACCGTTTTGGATACGGCTTCGGTGAAGAATGGTGGTGTTGCTATTGATGTGAGTGACCAACACTTTGGGAGTGCAGATAACCTCTTGTTACCAGGTCGGGGTCACGATATGTCGGATGGCTGGGAGACGAAACGGTCTAGAACTCCGGGTCACGTGGACTGGGTGGTGATCCGTTTGGGTGCAGTGACCAAGATCCAAAATGTGGTGATTGATACTGCACATTTCCGGGGTAACTTCCCACAAAAGGTTAACATTAAGGGTTTCTATGGGAAAGAGGCGCCTGCATACAACTCAGCCCAATGGTCGCTTTTGGTTGATGATTCCAAAACGGGCCCTGATAAGGAACACTTGTTTGAGATCAACGACTCTAAACCCGTCCTGCATGTTCTTGTGACCATTATTCCTGATGGAGGTGTGAAGAGGGTTAGAGTCAACGGAACCATTGAGGAGTAAGTATAAGGGTTGTTTTTTTTATCTTTTGGTGGGCAATCCCAAACGGGCTCATAACCAAAAAAAAAAAAAACCAAAAAACAAATCCAGAATGTGGCACGAAGTAAGCTAAAGTTTATAAAAAATTGTTTAATTGTGAAGAGATGATTGTGAAGAGATGATTGTATTGTGGGGTGGGATTTTTTGGTGTACAGGTGTGTCTGCTTCAGGCATGTATGAGTCACGTGACCACTTACCTGCAGTACTAACGCAAGAATGCAGGAGCGCTGCATGGAGAGGATCGCGCACAGTAGCATCGCGCATTGAAAGTAGCACTGAGAGCACCATTAAAGTAGTCTTTCAACAATTTACGACCACCGATTCCCTCAGAATGCAGGTGATAGACTACAAGCGTCTCAAGGCGTGCATTGGAATGCGCATACCCCCTGCAGATTTCTTTAGCCACGACTGCACACAGATCCTAGCCGAAGAAGTACAGGCCCAAATCTGCAACGACCTACAACCCATCATCAATTCAAACCCTTACTATGCCCAGACATTTCTTAGGCAATACCTTAAGCTCCTTGAGAAAACCGGGCCCATAGACGACATTTACGAGCTTTTCTGCAGTCCGCAGGTGCTAGGAGCCCGGGAATTGGAACCCACTCAGGCAGATACCCTCGAATATCCCATCGATAATGCAGGCAATACGGTCCGGATCCGGGAAAAGCCCAAGATCATTTCCGGGGCCGGCACCACCGGGCTCCGAACCTGGGAGGCCGCCCTTTTCCTCCTGCAGTACCTCCTCAACGGGCAGAGTGGACTAGACCTTCATGGAAAGAGGATCCTAGAGCTTGGAGCCGGTACAGGGCTTGTATCTTTGGCAATAGCGAAACGGAAGTCAAACGTGGGTTATATGCAGGTCACGGTAACTGATGGAGATACGGAGCTTTTGGGTCGGATTCCCGCCACATTTACAGATAACGATATACATGATATGGTAAGTGGAGGCATCAAAGTGGAGCAATTGGTTTGGGGAGAAGAGTTGGTAGGGACCAGCGACATTGCGCCCGGCATTGCGCCCGACTTTGTGCCCGACAATGTGCCCGACATTGTCGTAGCCGCGGACGTGACGTATGACGAGCGCATTGTGTCTCAACTCAGCAATACGCTCCACGACTTTTTACAGCGGGGCACGCAAATATGTCTCATAGCCGCCACAGTGCGTAACCAAAACACCATAGCAGCATGGGAACAGGAACTCGGTCGGTTCAAGTGGTCCATCATTGCAAGTCTTAGTGACCCTCACCAATCCGAGGGTACGTTTTGGTTCCGCAAGGGAACGCCAGAAATCCGAATCTACTGTATTCAGAAATTGTCCCCGGAATAGTGCTCCATGCAAATCCATATCCATACACATCCATACACCATAGAACATATCCACTCATATCCACCCCCATACACCATATCCATATCCATACAACATATCCATACAACATATCCATACACTATATCCATACACTATATCCATACACCATATCCATACACCATATACATATCCATATACATATCCATATCCATATCCATATCCATATCCATATCCATATCGATAGAATCAAAGACAGACAGACACAGAACATAAATATAGAAATTGGACATAGATTCAAATGTATCCACATTCATACAGTCATTTTGAATTCTATTCAAACCAGTGCGGCAATATGTTTCAAATCAGACTAGCTAAATTTAGCAGACCAATAATTATAAAAGTTTCGTACTTACATACCGTACTTACGACTTAAAACTCGTTAAGGATCAAGGATTTGAAATAAACTAAACTGTTTATGTGATATCTTTATTAAGTATTAAAAGCAGTAATTTCTCGAACTATTGGGTTGCTTAATTTTTGCTAATGTGGTTTGAACATTTTGCAGCACTGATCTGAATAGTTTTGAAAAACACTGTACACATTGATACACCATAGACAGAGACAGAGACAGAGACAGAGACAGAGACAGAGACAGAGACAGAGACAGAGACAGAGACAGAGACAGAGACAGAGACAGAGACAGGAATAGATAGAGACAGGAATAGACAGAGACAGGAATAGATAGAGACAGAAATAGATAGAGACAGGAATTGACATAGACAGAGACAGGAATAGATAGAGACAGACAGAGACAGGAATAGATAGAGACAGAAATAGACCGAAATCATAGACACTTTAGATCCACTATGAATAGTGCTCTACCTATTTCAGTACTTTAAGCCTACGCTGTCTAATCCTAACAATAGCCATTGTACTGGGTCACACCCACACCATCATTGTACAACCAATAAGGAAGCTGATAACAGAGGTACCAGGAGGGAACGTCGAGGGTCTTTCATGAAACCAGCGACAATTGGCTGAATACGTCAAAAAAAAAACAACAACAACAACACACTAAACAGAATGGTGTATCCATGTCTGATTATAAAGTCTACTCCAGTGGTGAGAAATATGTTGCGCGTTAGCACGCACCTTCTGGTACAGAGGAACTGATATATGATTGGACTTGATTAACTCTACCAAAAGAGGGATTCTGGAAATCGTACTTGTCATCTCCTTTGTAACTCTATTGCTATGTAAAGTAGTGAGTTGGTGACTTGTGTTTCACTAATGATACCGCTCAAAATAGAGCGGGATCCTCTCTATATATAGTTCGACCCGGGATCTCCTAAGCCGATCTCTCTCCTAAGCCGATCTCTCTCCTAAGCCGATCTCTCTCCTAAGCCGATCTCTCTCCTAAGCCGATCTCTCTCCTAAGCCGATCTCTCTCCTTCACCCTTCTCTCTCCTTCACCCTTCTCTCTCCTTCACCCTTCTTTCTCACATACATTGTCTTCTGGGCATTGTCTTTTCCAAGACAATGCCCAGAGCTAGGCGAGAACTAGGCGAGAGCTAGGCGAGAACTAGGCGAGAGCTAGGCGAGAACCCAACGAGACTTGGCTCTAGCTTTGTCTTCCCTCAACAATACTCAACATTGTTTCATCCGGATGGCTTCACACGAACATGCAGTACTGGGGCGCCTATATGCAATACCCGCATTCTCATCAGGCATATACATATCACATGTTCCACAAGACCAGGAGGCATTTAAGAGTACGGTTGAGTAGGATGACCGGACCTTGGAACTAGGGTTTTTTTTTTTAAAAAAAAAAAAAAGAACCGAGGGTTGCGAAAAAAGGAGACACACCCGTGCACCAGGCCACCTCAGTAGAAAAAGGCCCAATGCAAAACACCTCTTTTCTTTTTTTTTTTTTTTTTTTTCTTTTCATCGTACGGAGAGAAGAGTTAGTTGGTTGTAATCCTGGAATTCCGGAGTTTACAATGAATATTTTTTTTTTAGTCAAAAAAGTTTTCTTGGTGGACATTTGGAGATCCTGTAGCTGGCCACTTCCGGCCAATATTCCGGCCTACATTCCGGCCTACATTCCGACCCACACATTTGAATACCGGACATGATCAGTGCTCATAATTGTACATCTTAGCTAGTGTTCTACCTGTTATGGTATCATCAAGCTTCTTTGCCTGACACTAACACTGCCATAGTCAAGGGCTTTCTACTCCACCATAATTGTACAACCAATAGGGAAGCCGATAACAGGTACCAGGATGACTTTAATGTAGTCAAGGACCAGGATGACTTTAATGTAGTCAAGGACCAGGATGACTTTAATGTAGTCAAGGACCAGGATTACTTTAATGTAGTCAAGGACCAGGATGACTTTAATGTAGTCAAGGACCAGGATGACTTTAATGTAGTCAAGGACCAGGATGACTTTAATGTAGTCAAGGACCAGGATGGAATATGGACAGTTTCCCTCCCCTTGTATTTGTACCTACTAACCACCAGTTGACTAGGCGGAAGACGCCGTTGTCAAATACTTAAATAGCTCAAGATAACCTCCTTCTGAGAAATCATCAACCAAAAAAAAAACAAAAAAACAAAAAACCAAAAAACCAAAAAATCTAATGAGCAGAGTACTTATCTATAGATATATAGATATAGATATATATATACAGTCTTTTTGGATACAGTGTGTTTCAAAAGTATTCAAACCAGCGCGGCAATATGTTTCAGACCAGACTAGCAAAATTAAGCAGACTAGCAAAATTAAGCAGACTAGCAAAATTAAGCAGACTAGCAAAATTAAGCAGACCAATAATTAAAAGAAGTCTCGTCCTTATATACCGTACTTACGTCTTAAAAATTGTTAAGGATCAAGGAAAGGATTTGAAATAAACTAAACGGTTTATGTGAAAGCTTTATTGAGTATTTTAAAAACACTAATTTGTGGAACTATTGGGTTGTGTTTAGTTTTGCTAGTGTGGTCTGAATCGTTTTGTCGCGCTGGTCTGAATCGTTTCGAGAAACACTGTATATGTGTGAAAATAAGAATTTTGTAGTATAATTCCTCACTTCTGGTTGGGGATCCAAGAAGGGGATCCAAGGTGGAGGATCCAAGGTGGAGGATTTAGTGGGAGGATTTAGTGGGAGGTTGCAAATGGGAGGTACGGGTGTGTGATCTCGCAACTCTACCCACTCACAATTTCACCTTTTTCACCACCTCACTACCACACTCAACCACACCCGCTTCACACACAGCCCAATAACCAAAAACGATTTTCTATAAAGGGGGGGTTGGGCAATTATACTCACGTGACTGATTTATTTTTTGATTCCCAACTCATTCCTGTACCCAGTCAACCAACCCTTTCTCCATCCAGTCCTGCGGTACCTCCCTCTATATTTACAGCCACTTCATTTCAGGCAGTCCATTTCAGTGTCAGTTTATTTCAGAGTCAGTCGATTTCAGAGTCAGTTGATTTCAGGAAGTCCAGTTTTGAGCTAGTCGTTTTCAGCTAGTCGTTTTACAGCTAATTCATCTTTGAGTCAGCCGATTTACAGCCAGTTAATTTACGGCCAGTTAATTTACGGCCAGTCCATTTACAGCCAGTCCATTTACAGCTAGTTCATCTTTGAACCAGTCGATTAAGAGCCAGCCGATTTGAGCCAGTCGATTTACGGCCAGTCCATTTCAGACAGTCCATTTCAGAGTCAGTTCATTTCAGGCAGTTCATTTACAGGCAGTCGATTTACAGCCACTTAATTTACGGCCAGTCGATTTACAGCTAGTTCATCTTTGAACCGGTCGATTAACAGCCAGTCGATTTGAGCTAGTCCATTTACGGCCAGTCCATTTCAGACAGTCCATTTCAGACAGTCCATTTCAGACAGTCCATTTCAGAGTCAGTTCATTTCAGGCAGTTCATTTACAGGCAGTCGATTTACAGCCACTTAATTTACGGCCAGTCGATTTACAGCTAGTTCATCTTTGAACCGGTCGATTAACAGCCAGTCGATTTGAGCTAGTCCATTTTGAGCCACTCAATTTAGCCCAGTCGATTTGAGCTAGTCCATTTTGAGCCACTCAATTTAGGCCACTCGATTCACAGCCGCTCAACTTACGGCCAGTCCATTTTAACCATCTTACGCAATTCCCTTTGAATTAATTTCCCACTTACATAAATCATGTCTGCAGATTACTGGGCGCTGACCCAACGGACCCAATGGCAAATGAAGAAAGAAGAACTTGCGGAGGTACGGAGGCGGCTCATTGGCTTGGAGAAGAAAATGACCCAGGGTGGCCATATTAAGGACTATGCAGGCATAAACTATGATATAAATATGAGGATCTACCTCCATACCATGGTGGTCAAGTTGGGACGACGCCTAAATGTACGCCAAATAGCGCTTCTGACCGCAGAAATCTATATGACTCGCTTTTTGACTCGTGCATCTTTAAAGGAGATCAACGTGTACCTCTTGGTGGCCACGTGTCTCTATGTGGCATGCAAGATCGAGGAGTGCCCCCAACATATCCGACAAGTTGTGACGGAGGCACGAGGACTTTGGCCGGAGTATATTCCACACGATGTGAGGAAATTGGCCGAGTTCGAGTTCTACCTCATTGAAGAGTTGGATATGTGCTTAGTGGTCTATCATCCGTACCGGGCGTTGCTTCAAGTGCATGAGTTTTTGAGTAGCCAGCCGGAGTTTGGCTTAGTACTTTCACATGATGAGTTGCAACACTCGTGGCTGTTGATCAATGACCTGTATATCACAGACCTCCACTTGGTGTTGCCTCCTCATGTGATCGCCTTTTGTGCCGTATACCTAACATTGGTGCTTCAGAAACACTTGGGGGTACTAAAGGGACCCGTTGCCCCGCCCGATTTGCATATAGAGGACCTTATGGCCTTGGACGGGCCCACTTCGTCCCTGCTCGGTCACGTGGACCTGGCCACCAAAATTGACCGCTTCATGCATTTCTTTAACTATTCCCATGTCAATTTGGATGAAGTCGCCGAGGCCATGCAGGACATGGTGGCCTTATACATTGCCTGGGATAGATATAACGAGGGTCACGTGCGCAAGGCTCTCCATGCCATGCTTCTCAATCGATAACATCCAATCTATTGAAAAGAGAAAAGGGATTAATATTTCCAGAAGAAAGGAAAAGAAAGAGGAAAGGGACCCAAAGGGAATATAATCTCCATAAAGAAAAGGGAGAGAAATGGAAGTTATCCGATTGATGGTCATGCTCGGCCCCTTATATTTCACCCGGTGACTATACTCAGCGGGGATATTTCCCAAAGGAATATTTTCCAAAGGGTAGTTTCCTACCGAACGATCGGTAATCATAGACTCAAATTTCGGATGGTTTGAGTTGATGGAACTATAGAATGCGGAAACAAGGTTAAAGAGGAACAGGAAGAAGACTCCTTGAAGAGGAAAGAAGTACTAGTACTCAAAGGAATAGAGAACTAAAGATGGAAACACAGAGTTTGAGGATGTGTTGAAAGATATAGAGGATTAAAGAGAAACAGGAGGTCAAAGATGGGTGTGGGTGATTACTCAAGAGGAAAAAGAGAAGCCTTTTAAATGGGAAAAGAGAAAAAGGAGAAAGTTCGAGAACTACGCAAGATACAGTGATATTGTTGATCATATGAACAAGAGGAATCAACAGTCATGTATTTACACATTCATACTTCATTTATATTATTGGACTCCTCAAAACCACCCACATCCTGAAGATGGTCAAAGTCACTCAAGGATCATTACTACTCAAGAGAATTTATTAATTATAGACTGGATTCAGCCATATCTCACCAACATTATCTTCACCAAGAAAATGCCGACCTAGACCAGTGTTATCCAGAGCTAGACCAGTGTTATCCAGTGTTATCCAGAGCTATACCAGAGCTATACCAGAGCTATACCAGAGCTATACCAGAGTTATACCAGAGCTATACCAGAGTTATACCAGAGCTATACCAGAGTTATACCAGAGCTATACCAGAGCTATACCAGAGTTATACCAGAGCTATACCAGAGCTATACCAGAGTTATACCAGAGCTATACCAGAGCTATACCAGAGCTATACCAGAGTTATACCAGGGCTAGACAACCATCGTGTCTATACCTTATTCATCCTGATCCTATTCATCCAGAGCTTTTTCAGTCCGTCTTATTCATTGCAAATCTTGGTCATTGCGTGATTAGTCACTGCTCAGTTACTCTACAGTGGTACTCAATCAGTGCTCTAGTACTTGATTAGTTGGCTAAAAGTGTACCATTGGAGCTCTACTTTAGTGGTTTATGAGACATCTAGTAACAAAAGCTCTATCAGTTCCTTTCAGAGATAGATGTTTCCAGGAACAATAACCTACGATAACGTAACGGTGTTCTGGAGTATTCTGAAAGGCTACTTCTTGGTAGAAGCTTGTCTTATCAGTTAATAGTAGAGGATTTGCTACTTTAATATAATAGGGAATATTGGTATTGTTCTTCAATATAGCTAACTTAACCACTGTTAACATAGTAATAGAATAGAATAGAATAGAATAGAATAGAATAGAATAGAATAGAATAGAATAGAATAGAATAGAATAGAATAGAATAGAATAGAATAGAATAGAATAGAATAGAATAGAATAGAATAGAATAGAATAGAATAGAATAGAATAGAATAGAATAGAATAGAATAGAATAGAATAGAATAGAATAGAATAGAATAGAATAGAATAGAATAGAATAGAATAGAATAGAATAGAATAGAATAGAATAGAATAGAATAGAATAGAATAGAATAGAATAGAATAGAATAGAATAGAATAGAATAGAATAGAATAGAATAGAATAGAATAGAATAGAATAGAATAGAATAGAATAGAATAGAATAGAATAGAATAGAATAGAATAGAATAGAATAGAATAGAATAGAATAGAATAGAATAGAATAGAATAGAATAGAATAGAATAGAATAGAATAGAATAGAATAGAATAGAATAGAATAGAATAGAATAGAATAGAATAGAATAGAATAGAATAGAATAGAATAGAATAGAATAGAATAGAATAGAATAGAATAGAATAGAATAGAATAGAATAGAATAGAATAGAATAGAATAGAATAGAATAGAATAGAATAGAATAGAATAGAATAGAATAGAATAGAATAGAATAGAATAGAATAGAATAGAATAGAATAGAATAGAATAGAATAGAATAGAATAGAATAGAATAGAATAGAATAGAGTAGAATAGAATAGTAGTAGTAGTAGTAGCAGGGCTCATGACCTGTAGATCCTTTGAGGTAGCGGAGTACCCTTTTGGCAGCAGCCAAATGTTTGTTTAACGGGTCCTTTAGGTATCTGGAAAGTTTCAGTACAATGTAGTTGATGTCAAAACGAACAGTGTTTGCAGCAAAGAGTAGTTTGCCAATTATAGATCGGTATTCCGTTCCATCACAAGGTTCTTCATCTCTATCAGTTGTATTAGTAGTAGTAGTAGTAGTAGTAGTAGTTACTATTGTTCTGGTGGAGAGTTTTTCGAAGCCACGTTTCTCTCAAAGGTATATAAGCCACTCCGGATCCTCTCAAAAGACAGATCTGATGGTCAAAAGCATAGCCAGGAGAGTCACAAAAATCAAAGAGATAGCTCCACTGTACTCTCTCAATGTTGATGAATATAAAGTGAGATCAAAAGAACACCATAAGAAAATGGGGAAGAATTAAGGGATCCCAATTGACTGGTCCATCTCATTTACGATCCTTACCTTCTGATGTTTTATGTTTCAGTATAGTAAGAGTTCCCGTGTCTTTAGGTTCGGTCTTATCAGTGAGCTTTTGGATGTCGTTTTGGTGGATTTTGACCTCCTTCATAGACACGGTATTATCATCATTCAAAGGAACCATCAACGAATATAAGAGTTTAGGCATAAATGTATTATAAGATCATAACAGTAATAGAATAGTAATAGTAATAGTAATAGTAATAGTAATAGTAATAGTAATAGTAATAGTAATAGTAATAGTAATAGTAATAGTAATAGTAATAGAATAGTAATAGTAATAGTAATAGTAATAGTTTTAGTAATAGTAATAGTAATAGTAATAGTAATAGTAATAGTAATAGTAATAGTAATAGTAATAGTAATAGTAGTAGTAATACAATAACAAATACACCATACTCATAGTGCACTACTCTACTCTCACTATTCATAGTCCATTTCATTATACTTCCACCATGTCATACTCATACTCTTCGCTTTAATATATCAATACTGGAAACCTTCCAGAGGTAATCTACCGTACCTTCATAGTCTACCTCCACTACTCTACTGCTCTAGTACTCTACTCTACTGCTCTAGTACTCTACTCTACTGCTCTAGTACTCTACTCTACTGCTCTAGTACACTACTCTACTGCTCTAGTACTCTACTCTACTGCTCTAGTACTCTACTCTACTGCTCTAGTACTCTACTCTACTGCTCTAGTACTCTACTCTACTGCTCTAGTACTCTACTTCCATACTCTAGTACTCTAATTCACTAGTACTCTACTGCTCTACTGTACTGCTCTAGTTCTCTACTGTACTCCTCTAGTATTCTACTGCTCTACTCTACTGCTCTACTGCTCTACTGCTCTACTACTCTACTCTACTCTACTACTCTACTCTACTGCTCTAGTACCAGGATCATGTTTTAATTTATATAGAGTGTTTATGAATACATCAAATATATAACCTTTATAAGGATATTCCATACCACGTTTATTTATGGATACTGAACCTAATTCCAATACTTAACTATTCAAAAACTCCCCTGGTGTTAGACCTACCATGGGTAGACACACTACCCATAGAGGTATCTTTAGAGCCTACGAATGCCAGTGACTCATCCAAGGCACCTTAACCCGTGACTTGGCCTCATCGATTCACCTTACCTGGTGACATGGCGTTTAACCACCCTGCCTCACGTCCCGATATTCACGGGCATGCTACATAATTACTCGGATTCCCACTTATCACTGCTCTAGTACTCTAGTAGTCCACTACTCTAGTACTCCACTAGTCCACTACTCAAGTACTCCACTATTCCAATACTCTACTAGTCCAATTTACTAGCACTCTGATTTACTAGTACTCTAATACTCTAGTACTCTACTCCATTCAATAGTTTAGTAGTAGCAGTCTCGTCACTTTATCAGTAGAAATACTATCACCACTCTCATAGCTTCTCATTGAGTCACTCTTGATCATTCTATAACTTATACTCACACTCTCTACTCTCTACTCTCTACTCTGACTTCTACTTTACGGCACACTTTACGGCACACAGGTCCAATCCCCCCGTTCAAACTTCAAGGGTTCGCTGGCCACAAAGATCACATCCTGAGACCTATTGAGCCGCTCCATGTTGAATAAATTGGGCTCGTACTCGAGAAACCTCAGATCCGTGGAGAAATGTAAACTCGATGTTGACGGAACCTTGACCCCCGCCAGATTGACCATCAGCGATGAAATGACAGACACCTTGAAGGCCTTGGGAACGAAGGTGGTGATTGGCTTCGTTGGAGGCTCTGACCTCGCCAAGCAGGTCGAGCAGCTCGGTGACACTGTTTCTCCAACACTTCGACCACTGTTTCTCCAAGATTTCGACCACTGTTTCTCCAAGACTTCGACCACTGTTTCTCCAAGACTTCGACCACTGTTTCTCCAAGACTTCGACCACTGTTTCTCCAAGACCTCGACCACTGTTTCTCCGAGACCTCGACTAATGTTTTTCCAAGACTTCGACCACTTTTTCTCCAAGACTTCGACTAATGTTTCTCCAAGACCTCGACCACTGTTTCTCCGAGAACGCATTGACAGCATACAAGTTAGGTAAGGAGTTGGGGGCCTCCCAATCTTTCATCTCGTGGATTGGAGACGAGAAGTACAACAAGTTGGTCAAGTTCTTCTTGAGATACTTGTCTGACATCGACATCCCTGTTAGAAGAGGTGCTTTCATCGAGTTCAGAAACCGAACGATCAACGTGTCTCCTGTGGGCAGAAACGCCTCCACCCAGGAACCTAACGAATTCGAGAAGTTCGACCTCCTTGGTCAATGCCTTGAAGGAGAACTTCCTGCTTCCTCTGTTTTGGAAATAATGTACCTTGAAACCACCACCACCTCACCATCGGTCACAACAAAGTTAAGAAGCGATGGTTCTCCAGCATTGTTTGTACAACGGAGTCGGAAAGTTTGTTGTCTAGTCTGATTATTTCCTCATCAGAGTCGGAGAGGTTTTCTAGTCTGATTGTTTCATCCAGTGAAGTCGAATCGTCTACCACCTTGGACTTCTCTTCCTCGTTGATTCCTTCTACTTCATCCCAATACTCCGAGTCTTCAGAAACAGTTGCTTCTTCTCTGAGTTTCATCTCAGAGGTCTCCTCTTCATCAGCTTCAGAGTCAGCTTCTATCAACTCGTCATCTTGGAGTGAGTCGGTTGTATCCTGGAGTTGCCAGTTCTTAATGAGTTCCGTAACACTTAGGAGTGCTGTCGGCAAAACCGTATGGTTGAACTTGGTATTGGTATCCTCCGAATCAATGCCCATTTTAAGAAGGGCATCAAGGAACAATGCACAACAACACTCACTATCGGTGAAGCCCTGAATAAACAAAAAAGAATTTATCGTGTAGATGGTCAATGATCTTCCGTATATATATTCCACTGATTACCTCCACTCTCATCATGAAAGAGTCTAAGTGGGTGGAGAAAGACACCCATCTTGGAGATTTAATATATGAATCGGGAATATGTCATAGGCTCAAGTAACAATGAAGAAGTCATAAAGTAGGCTCACTCGACATATCAACAACAATATATCTTATAGTATAGTATAGTACAGTGTTGTTCAAAACTATTCAAACCAGTGCGACGATATGGTTCAAACCAGCGCAGCAAAATATTTCAAACCAGTGCGACGATATGTTTCAAACCACACTAGCAAAATTAAACAAACCAATGTTTCAAAAAAGCTTCGTAACTCCCCGCACAATCTTTTAAACCAAAACTGCATAATATTTCACACCAACTGTCATTAGAATTCAACACTGTGAATCCCTAAATCTAAAGCATTGTCTCATATGTTTCACATTTGGGAGTCTTTCAGTACCAATCAGGGTCCAATCATGAATCAAAACAGACGGATGGAACATGAACTGGTATGAATTTGTATTGGTGGTGAGAGAAAATTGGTTCGAGGGGGATAGCGCTCTATTTATATTTTTTGTTCGCAACATCCCCTCATTTGCCACCACTCTGTGATTTACAGCCATCTGCTCTCTTTTACAGCCATCCGCGCATCGCAACATATAGAAGAACAGAGACCCCCCCTCCCCCCACCATTGAGACTCATTTTTTTAACCACTCTCTAGGCCACTCTCTGGGTCACTCTCTAGGCCATTACTTATACCATTGTTCAAAGCACGAGTTCCATACTATCATGATATATATATATATATATATACAAAAGCAAAAGATATGATTGGTTTGAAGACGGGGACTATGTGGATTGGTTTGTTTACTTTTGTTAGAGTGGTTTGAATTGTTTTTCTACGTTGATATGAACCATTCTGTCTTCTTGGTTTGAATCGTTTTGCCGTGCTGGTTTGAACCATTCTGTCTTCTAGATTCGAAACGTTTTGTCTCGTTGGTTTGAATACTTTTGAAAACCACTGGATGTAGCTTTTGTTTGGTTTATACTGATAGCGAAGTGAAAATGGGGGGATGAATATAGCTTCAAAGCAAGCGAAGTTCCGAATTGCTAGGGGGATCCATTTACGACAATGCTTTAATGTGTGTTGTAATATTGTGAGTTTTAATATTGTGAGTTGTGAAACTTGTGAGTGGTGAATACAGTGTTTTCAAACTATTCAAACCAGAGCGACAAATTGATTCGAACCACACTAGCCAAATTGAACAGCTTAATAATTCAAGAGAGTTTCTTACCCCTCCCTTTGCACAGTCTTTCAAACTAAATGGCGGAATTCTTCACACCAACTTTCATTCATTGAACACATTCATTAAAGACATTCATTAAAGACATTCATTAAAGACATTCATTGAAGACATTTATTGAAGACATTCATTAAAGACATTCATTGAAGATATTCATTAAAGACATTCATTGAAGACATTCATTAAAGACATTCATTGAAGACATTCATTAAAGACATTCATCGAAGACATTCATTAAAGACATTCATTAAAAACATTCATTGAAGAATTCCATAGTCTGAAAGCTTATTCTTATATCTGGACGTTTACATTGTTTGTATGTACTACTACTACCGTTGATTTGGGAGTGTTGCAGTACCAATCCAATCAAGGGGTCAAAACAAGATGGATCATGAACTGGGTTCCTTGTTTGGGGGATTATGTGTATTGGTTTGTTTAATTTTTGCTAGTGTGGTTTGAATCATTTTGTCTTGTTAGTCCGAACCATTTTATGGTGCTGCTTTGAATAGCTTTGAAAAATACTGTATTGTAACATTGTATTATTGTGAGTATTGTGAGTATTGTAAGTATTGTGAGTATTGTGAGTATTGTAAGTATTGTGAGTATTGTGCATTGGCAGATTGCATGGAAATGGCGTTGAATATTGTGACATATGGATTGTTTAAGTGCTCTCATTATTATTATTATTATTATTATTATTATTATTATTACTATTATTACTATTGGACAATTGCCGTGCCTATCTGCAGGAATGCCACTTTTTAACTTAACCAAAAAGAAGCTATAGAAAAAAAGTAGCTAAGAGAAGAATAGAAGCATAATAAAATAGAAGTTACACGAAAACTTGGGTCCTTTCTAAATATACATTTCCCCTTTTTTTTTGGCTGGTCCTACATATAATCATCCAATACTTTGTGTTTCTTTTTTTTTGTTTGATTACTATAGTCCTACATATAAACCAACTGTGCCAGGTTTACTGCAAACATGGCCCAACCTGCCGCTAACCTACATATACGGGCACTATATGCACTCCTCAAACTATTTAAAGTTTCGCGCCCGATGCCATTCAAAATGGTGACCACCGTGGGCAGTGTAAAGTTTCAGGAGTGCACATAAGATATCATAAATCCGTACATCATTACATTGTGAAACAGAAAACACCCGTACATCCTCACATTGTAAAAACCGAAAAACCCGTACATCTTCTCATTGAAAAAAAAAACAGGACAAAAACCTGTAAATCTTTACATTGAAAAAAAAAAGACAAAACCGAAAAGACCCGTACACCATGGCATTGAAAAAAAAAAGTAAAAACAAAACCTGTACATCGCCATATTCTAACGCGGCGGAGACGTTGCATCGCACGCCAGGAAACGGTGCATATGCAGGAAACATGATTTTAAAATCCCTTCCCCCCCCCCCCTCCAAATCATTATTTTCAAATCTCCAGAGCAGACCAAATCGTATCACTTCTAATCTCATCTCCTACTCCCTTTCCCTTTCCCTTTTTTTTTTTTCTTTTTTTTGGCGGGGAAAGAGAAAAAAGTGGGCCCCTGTGTTATGTGCAATCGCTCGCGGAATACATTCTCAAAGGTCCACGAAATCTTCAAAATCAGCACCAGCTCTTTTTACCGCCACGGCACATCATTCAGGTCCCGCCGCTGCAGCGTTTTCTGCGAAGACTTCCCCGACATCAGCATAACTTGAAACAGTGCTGAAACACGTCTGAAACGCCTTCTCTGCAGTCGTGATACCTTCTTCCCTCTCTCTCTGTCTGCAGACATCCTCACATCCCATCATCGGCCACGTCTCATCAACATACGTGGAGCTGAAACAAAGGTGAAACAACCCTGAAACACCAGGCCACACCTTCTTTTTTATTTTATTTTCTTCATCGTTTTGTGATCCTGGCCTTCCTCTTCGGTATCTCCCTTCCCTACCGGTATTCCGTCCGTTCGCTGTACGTGATCCCGTCCCGTCTCTCGACCCCTCCCAAAACATCTTCTCAAGAAACGTTGTTTCCCAACTACCCTATCCGGTAACACCACGTGATCCAGACAAACCAACGCAACGTCTGCTTAACAATAAGTGATCCATATCCCAGATCCCAGATCCCAGATCCCAGATCCCAGATCCCAGATCCCAGATCCCAGATCCCAGATACAGATCTTTCTTTCTTTCTTGTTTCAATATCAGAGATCCAGATCTTTCTTTCTTGTTCCAATATCAGAGATAGATCCTCTTTTTTTTTCTCTTTCATTATCAGAGATCAAGATCTTCTTTCCTGTTCCAATATCAGAACATCCTTTTCTTTTCCCTGATCCACCATGCGTTCAGTCCTTAATTTCATCGACAAGCACCAAATAGCAATCACCCGAAATCTAATCGTGGCCCTCTACGTGGTGGACTTTGTCTCCCGCAACACATTCCCCCAGGTACATGCTGTCACGTCCAAATTCTTACACTTGCAATACCTTCTAACTGGAAACGGGCGGGGCGTGGGGTATGAGCGGGCTACTAACCGCACGTCCACCAGCACCATTGCCAGTAACATTGCGGGTCCCGGACTGCCGTCACAGCTGGTGTTTCCTGAACCGGTGCAGTATGGGATCGGAGCCGATGATGGCTTTTTCGTGGCCTATAACGTGGTGCTCATCACCTTCTGGAGAGCTATCTTGATGACATATCTTTTCGACCCGCTAGCTCTTCGGGTATTCCAGATCCAGCTGAAAAAAGCTCGGGTTCGGTTTGCTGAACAATCATGGGCTGCGGTTTATTATGGTTTCTCCTTCATTTTCGGCTTCTATCTCTACTACCATTCGTCGTACTGGAACAACATCGAACATATCTTTGTCGGGTGGCCTCACAACCGGTTATCACCTTTGTTCAAGACCTATTATTTGGTAATGATAGCGTTTTGGTTGCAACAGGTATTGGTGTTGAACATCGAGGCCGAACGGAAAGACCACTATCAAATGTTTTGTCACCACATTGTCACTTGCCTGCTTGTGATTGGATCATACTATTATTACTTCACGCGGATCGGCAATTTGATTGCCTGCATTATGGATTCCGTGGATATTTTATTGTCCAGTGCCAAGATCCTCAAGTACCTGCGGTTTTCCAATGCATGCGATGCCATGTTTGGCCTCTTCACCCTTGCATGGATTGTATTACGTCATGGTGTATACAACTATCTCTTTTATGTCAGCTGGACCAAACTGTCGCTGTTGATGGCTGATACCATGTGTGAGCCCGGGCTTGTCTTTTCACAGAGCCGTATTTGTTGGACGCCGCGTATCGTGCACGGATTCCTTGCACTCTTGGGAGGATTGCAGATCTTATCGTTGATCTGGTTGTATATGATTGGCCGGGTGGTGTTCAAGGTGATCAAGGGCCAAAACGCCGAGGATGTGCGCAGTGATGAGGACGATACCGACCATGAAACCCCAGTGGACACTTCGCTGGACTCCACCGAGTCTCAACTCTCCGAGGAGAAGATCCCTTTGCGCATCCATTAATAGTATGAACTTCTGTACTTGCTCTTATGTATATATATATTGTGTACCGCATACTCACCTCAATGCCAAAAAAATCTATAAATCTATGGCATAACCCATAATCTATGGCATAACCCACAGTGTGGTGTGGGGTATTATACTTGAAGTTATACCTAAAACAAATGAAAGCTTCAACACTTTGGCTGCATTCAGAAACTTTGGGATTTAGACTGGTAACAAGAAAGTTTCCAAAAAAAAAAAAACATACCGTGAATATCCGGGCTGAATTGCACAATGCTCCATTTGACAGGGTCCAAAGGAAAAGCAAGCTTGGACCAGATTCCACCCCGAAGCCACTCTTTGGTGAAGTGGTTGCAGGCCGAAGCTACTCCTTTGGTGAAGTGGTTGCAGGCCGAAAGTGTCTCAACCCAAGTGGGAACGATGGTGGTGATTGTCGGGTTCGGCAACATTGGCCGGACAATTGGTGCTCGGATGAGTGCTGATTTCTAAGAGGGGAGGCCTCCTTTTTATAGTTCAAAGGCCGCGTCTCCTGACACAAATGCAAAGTGTTCAGGGGCTTGCAGATGGCTGCGAAACCGTACCCTCACCAATATATAAAGCCCCCGCCGCGACCCTACCAACAATAATTTTTTCGTAGTTCAAGCACCGATTCTATACATGAAATAGTTTTGCAGGGTATTGGATTCACTTTGAGTGGCATTCCAAGTGTTATTTTCAAGTGGCATTCCAAATATCATCTTGAAGTGTTATTTTGAAGTGTCATTTTAAAGTGTCATTTTGAAGTGTCATTTCCAAGTGTCATTTCCAAGTGGTACTCCCAAGTGGTATATCCAAGTGTCATTTTCAAGTGTCATTTCCAAGTGTTATTATCAAGTATCACTTTGAAGTGTCATTTTGAAGTGTCTTTTTGAAATGTTATTTTGAAGGGTTATTTTGAAGTGTTATTTTGAAGTGTTATTTTGAAGTGTTATTTTGAAGTGTTATTTTGAAGTGTTATTTTGAAGTGTTATTTTGAAGTGTCATTTTCAAGTGTCATTTTCAAGTGTCATTTTGAAGTGGCATTCCAAATATCATTTCAAATATTATTTTGAAGGGTTATTTTGAAGTATCATTCGAAAGTGTCATTTTGAAGTATCATTTTAAAGTGTAATTTTGAAGTGTTATTTTGAAGTGTCATTTTTTTCCTTCTGCCATTCCCAAATGTCATTCTCAAGTGGCATTCCCAAGTGGTATTTCCAAGGGTCATTTTCAAGTGTCATTTCCAAATATCATTTTGAAGTGTCATTTTTAAGTGGTATATCCAAGTGTCATTTTACAGTGTCATTTTGAAGTGTCGTTTTGAAGTGTTATTTTGAAGTATCATTTTCAAGTGTCATTTTCAAGTATCACTATGAGGGGCATTTCCAAGTGTCATTTTCAAGTGTCATTTTCAAGTGTCATTTTGAAGTTTCATTTCCAAGTAACACTTTGAGTGTTATTTTCAAGTATTACTTTGAAGTGTCATTCCCAAATATCATTGCCAAAAATCATGAAACCGATTATGAAACCGCTTGTGTGAAGAGTTGGAGTCACAATGAATACGTGGAATGTGACTGAAAAGATGGAAATTGAGGGTTAAACTGATGTCAGGCACTGCTACCTTGACAAGCTAGAGCGATAGCTGCGTTCTTCCAGAGAAGCACCTTAGTTGAGTATCCTTCTCTGAGAGGTATATTCTTTATGTCATTTAAAGAATATGCCAAACTCCAAGATCATTCCGATCTTTTTTATTACTACGAGTTATTACTACGAGTCAGTGGACAACCCCAAAAAATACCTTCTTCATAGTTATCTGGTTGATCCTGCCAGAAGTCATATGCTTGTCTCAAAGATTAAGCCACGCATGTCTAAGTATAGCATTATACAGTGAAACTGTGAATGGCTCATTAAATCAGGTATCGTTTATTTAATAGTACCTTGCTAATTGGTATACGCCTGGCAATACCCCAGCAAAGGGAGGTATACGCCTGGCAATTCTAGAGCTAATACATGCTTAATACCCGACCGGCCTACAGCCGGCATTATATATGAAAAGTATATTTCTTTTTATATATATAAATGGTCAGTTTAATTAACTTAACCTAGACCTTAAATACATATAGACTATTAAGGAATAATAACATAAAGTATTTCCAATTATGTTATATATTTATATAGTATCATCAATAGTAGCATCAATAGTAGCATCAATAATAGCATCAATAGTAACATCAATAGTAGCATTAATAGTAGCATCAATAGTAACATTAATAATACATGGATACAACAGTTTACTAAACGAATCATATTTAGGATGGATTAGATGATTTGTAAATCTAATACTTGCTTAATGACCGAGTGGGGACAGAGGGTATGGACAGAGGGTATGGAACCATTGGGAGGAACCCAGGGAGACTATGGAATAAAGCAGGAACATGATAAGCAAAAAAAAGACTCTTCATGGTAATCACTAAAACTCGCAATTTACACCATGTTATGAGTTCAGGTATTCTTTTAGAATTAATTATCCACCACTAACATGGTACCACACACGATACCACAAAGGGTACCATACATGATACCACAAAGGGTACCATACATGATACCACAAAGGGTACCATACATGATACCAGAAAGGGTACCAGACATTAAGCAGAAATGATACCTTTAGTATAACACTCCTAAATATATATATATATATATATACATTACTTTGGTTGACCACTGTTTTTATGTTTATATATATATGTATGTATTGGAATTATTAGCTTCTGGAATATTTTGGGAGACATCAGGGGTAAAACAAGAAGTGGCAGGATATGGTAGTATGAAGATTTGGGTGGTGACAGATCTCAATTGATGAGTAATCATTATGGAAAAATTAAGGTTTATGGACATCCTGTACTTTTGTGGTATGCCACACCTCTAATCAAAGGTATATTCGTTTCATGAAGGTATTCTGAACCTTTTCCATTGGCCCAATCTTATTTCTTGTCTCTTCAACTGTCTCTTTATTAACTGCTCGTTAGTGTGACTTTCATAGTCTTCTATCTTTCCAACTATCTTTTGCAAGCTATTTTTAGTGACCATTTAACGAACCACATTAGCATTTGAACCATTTCCTATTTCATTGCATTGGGCCATCCAAACCGAACCCCATATCGTTTTGCATCTTGATAGTTGGATTTATATATATCACTTAATATTATCTCGGACTATACTTCCATAGTCTTTGAGTGCATCCCCTATTCTCACTGTTGGGCAGATCTATTATTTGATGCAACCCATGAAATCCCTGAACATGAGGGCTTATCACGATTATGAAAATGGTGGGATGCTTTACAATACATACGTCAAAGTCCATGACATATCTTGTTAATTTTCAGACTTGTACTTATTGAGTGTGACCTAGGGCTAATCCGTGTTATCCGCAATTGTCCTGAGAGAACTCCTAACCTTACAAGTGTGGGTGGCGGCCCCTCCTTTTATGTTGGAATGGGCATGCCTCCTTGTAACATTGAGACTTAAGCGCTGTGCGTAAATCACGCAAGCTCAGTCTTTGTGCTAACACATATACGTAATATACTCATGCGTTAACATATCTGAGGGTTCGTACGGCATAGTTTCATTGGCTAAAGATATTTTAGCTATATATGATACTATATTAAGTATGGTAAGAAGTCAAGTAGGTTCTCGAAGCTAATGTAGTATCAATGATACCTTCCTCATTTGGTATATCAGGACACACCAACACGTATTTGGAATAGGAGTCAGTCAGTCACTAGTAGTAGTAGTAGTAGTAGTAGTAGTAGTAGTAGTAGTAGTAGTAGTAGTAGTAAATAGCCCTGTTCCCAATGGACCCCATGTTTTGGAAAAGCATTGCTCACCAGTGCAGAGTACTCTGTGACGTCGGAAGTGTTATTCATCCTACCTAGCCATGTTGTCTGAATCATTGAGTCTATTCTACAGGCTAAAAGATAAGAGTGAGCAGGATAACTTCCTATAGTATAGAACACTCAAGAGAGCAAAAGAGATCAAGAAAAACAACAGTTGGAAACAGATATCGCTACCGACCTTATTACAGGCTTCCCCGCCACAACAATGCCGGGAGCAGACCGTCAATGTCATACTCACCATTGTTGACAAGTTTTCCAATCGTAACCATTTCTACCCAGTGGTGATCGATTTCTCCGCCAAAACAATGTTCGACATACTCGCCTATGACTACTTTCCTCTCCATGGCCTCCCGGCCTCCATTCAATCCGATTGAGGACCTCAGTTTACGAGCGATATGTTCCAGTCCGCCATGACTCTTCTCAAAGTGGATTCCCACCTTTTGGTTACCTATCACCAACAATCCAATGGTGGCGTGGAGAACCGGAATAAATTGATTGAAACTTACCTTCGTCTCTACATCCATTCTAACCAAGACTCTCCGTCTCTCCTAGCCGCCGGAGAATATGTGCTCAACAATCAACCTTCCACATCGCTACAAGGCAAGTCCCCGTTTGAAGTGGACCTCGGCTACGTGCCCTCGTCGCCATTACATTTCGAATTCCCAGTTCCAATCCAACCACTCCACCGAAACCTCACAGCAGCTCTAGCTGCTCTCCACGAAAATAGGAATTGACGTCAAGCCAGTTGCTAGAAATAGCGAGGATGATATTGAAAAAGTTCAGAAGACATTGTTGAGTGAGATCTTTCCGAATTTGGCCAGAATATCCAAAATGGGCTCCAACTACATCTTGCTCAAAAGGAACCATCCGGTCTACATTCACCCCTTCATTGGAGTTGTTCAAAACCAAGCCACCTCCGAAATTACTCTTGTATCATGCGTTGGTCTTGACTACCAAAGAGTACATGAGGAATTGTATGATCACAGAAGAAAAGTGGGTCAATGAGGCGGCCCCACTTTACTACCGGGAAGAAGAGTTGAAGCTCGCCAAAAGCTAATTAATGTTAGATGCAGAGCCATGCTTAATAGAGACCGTAGAACTTTAATGTATTCATTAAGGTGTCTGATTTATGTGAATGTGAAAATACTTAATATTCATCGACAAATAACCTCCAGGTCCTTGGTAGCCTTACGTATCAGTGTAGTGTTTCTTGACATAGACCATGAACGCGTTAGTCCAAAACCGTACGCGGCTTTCTCTACGTGTTTCGCATCATTCTTATAGTCAGCTACATCAGTATCAACACTAGTATCAACATCCCTATCAAAATCCCTATCAAAATCAGTATCAAAATCCCTATCAACATCCCTATCAAAATCCCTATCAAAATCAGTATCAAAATCAGGATCAAAATCAAGATCAAAATTAGGATCAATATCAGTAGGTACTTCATTACAACTTCAACTTCATTGTTATCACGCGTCTCGGTATAATGTTCAGAAATGTTGCGTTTGAACAGGCACATGAACCCACCTAAATTTACCTTACTTCTAAATCTCTTCCTTTCTCATGGAATTAAATTTTACGCTCTCATTTTCTCATGGATTTACAAATGACACCTTCTCCTTTTCTCATGAAATCAAAAATAAGTATTCCCTTTATCTCATGGAATCACCTCAGGTACCTGGGAGGCAGAGTCTATTCTCACAGCGAAGCTCTGGGATTCCAGGAAACTCTTTTTCTAATCATAAGCCAAGCGGCAGTCCACTTCACCAAATAAAACATTGTCGTCGTTAAACACCAAGAATTTGGGGTCCAAAGAGTATCCCTTCTGCGGCTGTTTCGATATAAATTGACGAAACCATCAGACCCAATGGAGAAATACTTACGCGACACACGGTATCGACCAACGTGGTATCGGAGGTCAAGACCAACTTGACGTTTCCATTATATTTTTTGGGCACCACGATATATCGCCTTTGGATGCTATGTGTCGTTTTGGGGAAAGGGGGATTCTTCAGGCCCAGAACCTTCAGAACAGGATATTTCCGAACCGGATATTTCCGAACCCGAAGCTCCCGAAACTGACTCTTCAGAATCTATGACACACATTCTGGAGGCTCCATCCAAACTTGAGGAAATCGGAATTGGTGTTCAAGTTGGTGGATTGCTTCGTGACCTATCATGAAGGAAGTGATGAACAGATCAAGGAATAGATGAAGAAAAAGATGAAAGGGCAACTGAAAATAATAGAAAATGACCCGAGAGCTCGACAAATGGGGTGGGTCCAATTTTCCTTTTGATATTGAGTTCTCATGAGTTTACTGTATAACAGAACTGTATACGAAAACTGTATACGAAAACTGTACAAGAGCTTGAAGTGTAAGAATACTGAACAAGATATACGGATTAAGTGAAATTGGTTCATTTTGGAAAACATATAAATATTAATATTAACCATTCCATTTGGTATATTGAAGGTGATATTAAAGGTGATTTTTTTAATATACATCATAAAATCATAATATATAGTACTAAAAGTATATCTAAAGATTTAGATAAATGATGATTCATGTTTTACATCAATTATGACCGGTGGAACCCTTTACATAGTATATAGTATAGTGTATTAGTATAGTAAAGTACAAAGTGTAGTAAATAGTATAGTACATAATGTAGTAAATAGTATAGTACATAATTGTTAGACCTACTATGGGTAGACACACTACCCACAGTGGTATTTCTCGAGCCTACGAATGCCATTGTCTCACCCAAGGCACCTTAACCCGTGACTTGGGCTCATCGATTCACCTTACCTCGTGACATGGCGTTTAACCACCCTGCCTGAACCTCCAGTATTCACTGGCTCGCTACTTAATTAGTCGGATTCCCACTTATTGGGTATCTATCAACGAATGAACATACTCCCAGTATAAGACGTATTCAAGAATCTAACAATAATGTAGTAAATAGTATAGTACATAATGTAGTAAATAGTATAGTGTAGTATAGTATAGTATAGTATAGTATAGTATAGTATAGTATAGTATAGTATAGTATAGTATAGTATAGTATAGTATAGTATAGTACAAAGTGTAGTAAATAGTATAGTGTGGTATATAGTTGTTAGATTCTTGTTGTCATGTCTGGTACTCTTTTTCTTATGATCATTTGGCAATGGTTCTCCAGACGGAGAAATCGGGCAATTTATGATAAGAAAAAAGCATCTTTAAAGTATGGTTATACACAATTGATGAGTTATATTCTTCTAGCTTTGATGCTGGTATACGTGAAAAACCTGGAAAGATTATAACTACTGATTTAAGCCATTTCAATCTACACAGAGTAGCTAAAAGAGACAACCCATTTATCCACCCAATAACAAGTTGCCCATTTTGCGGCATCTCTTAACTTCAAATGGTATATTAACAAATTGCTCCATAGCAATAGGACAAGTAGCACTAGGACAAGTAGCACTAGGACAAGTAGCACTAGGACAAGAGAAATTGGGGTGAAGATTGAAGCTATGTCCCAGAGGTAAGTACCTGAAAAATATTATACTAGTGATTCTGGAATGTCACTAATGGCAGTAATACTTAACATGTATTGATGACTTAGATGACCATGTGTGTATGTGTGTGTGTGTGTGTGTGTGTGTTTGGATGTATTGGGGCATAGGAAAAAATAAAAAATGGGATACCAATTTGAGGGGGGGAATGGCCCCTTTATATATTGCGACCCAGGGGATGAAACACGGCTGGTACATTTGGTGCGTGGTACATTTGGTTCGTGGTGCATTTGGTGCATGGTGCATGAGCCTGTGCGTACGTGGCTGCGAAAACGCACCCCCTCCCCACTCCCGTACTATATAAGAAGGAGATCCCCCCCTATTTCCAGTGAGCATATTTTATACCTCTTTTATACCTCTTTTACAGTGTTTCAAAAGATTTGTCTGTGTGGTTCTAGGCAGGCTTTTACTGTGCCGTTTTGGACAGTACTATGAAGGCAAAAATGCCTAGACTTTATTTGGGCCGGCCTGACTTGATTTGGTCGGGCTTAGATTTGGTTGGTTCAGGGAATTTACATCCATGGAATCGACAGGATCGTCCCTGAAAATTGTTCTTCAGAATCATCCCTCAGCTTATCCACAGACTCTAATTAAAGGACATATAGATCTTCTTTGAGAAGAGCTTAGCATCCAAAGTGAGGGAAGAAATGATAGACACAGAGGATGAAATACAGGGTTTAAAGAAATGAACGGGGGAATGAAGCAAGACTAAATGCAAAGAATAGAAGAGATAAACGGATTGATCAATTGTCAAATAAAGACTCAGAAGGGAAGACCAAGACTGGCAGACCCAGAATGGAAGACCAAGAAATGAAGATGGGGAATCCCGAGAAACGAGATATGAAAGGGATGAAGCAAGAGATAGCAGCAAAGAAATATGAAGATTACGAAATGAGGATTCTGAAATAAAGAGAAGAGGAAATTGATGAAATTTATAAGAAAATCAAGTGGAAGAGGAACTACTTTTTTGCCTTATCCTCTTTATTTGCAGCAATCAACCCATAGAAGGTGACGAGCTGTCAAATATAAACAGGACAGTACATCTTTGCATTGCTCTCTGTCAAATATAAACAGGGCAGTATATCTTTGCTCTCTGTCTATTTCTTGATTTTTATACTTATATTATATTGCTCTTCTGCTTTTCGCAATTTGTGTGTGTTCTATCAGTGCAGTCAGCCAGTGGAGTTCTTAGTTGTCTGTCTATAACACCGTGGAATAAAGACACACGACCATGACGAGGAAACCCCAGATGACCAATGCTAAAGATGCTGATTTCAATAAGTTATTTCCCGCTTCTCCAGCAAGCTTATATCCGAAAAGACCGGGAAGAATGAACGATATGGCTGTTGAACCCGTGGCTCCCACTATAGCCAAAACGAGCGCAAATGATTGGATGGTAGCTGCGGCCGTGTACCCCACCACAAGAAGAACAGCAGTGATGACATAGAAGGTTTTTTGGGGGAAAGGAACCACGAGGCCAGATTCGGAATCTGCGAGTTGGGGAGTTGCCGCCTCCAAAAGTTCTGGATTTGACCCCAAACGTTCTGGATTTGACTCCAAAGGCTCTGGATTTGATTCCAAAGGCTCTGAGTTTGACCTGTTTTCAGCCAAAAGAGGAGCTGATTCACGTGACTCGGAGTTAGAACCAGCTCTTCTTCCGTATACCCAATAAAAGATATTATTGACGGAGATTCTGGCCGGGTGAATCATAAGTGGGAATGAAAAAACCACCATAAACACAATTGCCAAGCGTCCAACGGTGGCCCTCCACAGACTGGGGTATTGAACAATCACATTCCCCTGCACAAGGTCACCAAAGGTCAAATAACCGGCCAAACCAACAATGCAAAAGAGGAGTCCGGCACACAGGATCGCCAGGTACACCAAGGCCGTCAACAGTTTCAATGATTTATTCTGGGCCTCATTAATAATAGAGAACATATTCTGGTGACCAGTGAATGCAAACACAATGATGGAGAAAGTGGAACATACCAGAGTCCACAGACCGGGAGCCCAGGACACGTGACCTCTATATTCATATGGCACCGAGTCGGACACAAATTCTCCCACCACCAACACCACCAAATAAGCTATAGCCACCAAGCCCAAGATTGAAGTATATTTCAAGGAATCAAGGTTGCGGAGAAAAGATAATGGCACGCAAAGCAAGGCCGAAGCCAAGATCCAAAAGGTACGCACGTGACCTTCAAAGCCAACGACATTTGGAAATACTGTGGGCATCAAATCACCAATCAACACAAGGTACGAAATGGCACATCCATAACATTGTACTGCAATAGCCACGTCAAAAGCCACAGAAAGCCCCGGGTACGTCCGCGAGCAGAGGTTAAAGAAAGTGGCATGGTTAGTAGGTACAAATCTGCTGGAGTAAGCCTGGAGAAAGAGACCAAAACCAGCAGTAATGGCAGCAACCATAATAATCACCACACCCAAGAAGATTCCATCGGTCAGAAACGCCAACGGCATGGACAAGAGTCCTGCACCAATAATGGTCTTGACAAGTGATATAAACGAGGAAGTCTGAGATGCACCAGTCATTGAGATTTGGTATCGATGAAGGACTGAGTTTTTAATGGTCAGTACTGTTCAATGAGTACTGCTCCTCAATGAGTACTGGATCCAAAGGAGTTGAGTGATTGATCAGAAACAATTGAGTGGTGGACCGGATCTATGTCAATGATCAAAAGTGATACCTGATGATTCAAAATAATCAGATCAATGGTCAGATCAATGAGTCAATCGTTGGTTAGTTCAAGGAAGTGACCAACGTCCTGTCAATAAGAATTCAGATTTGTTTCAAGAATTCAGAACAATGTTGAGAATTAACAATATTAGAATCAAAGGACAAAATCAAAAAGTTTCCAGATCAAAAAGAAGATATCTGAAATTCAATAAGTCTCACTTTCAGGAATGAGACCGTCCAATTCTAATTAAATGAGACTTTCTGTGAATATGTCTCTATATCGGGGACTGAATCAGATCAAGGTATTGACAGAGACAGTATCAATGAGTCCAATTCAATGAGTCCAATTCAATGAGTGAAGTTTGTCACAATGTCAATGGAAGTGAATCTGAAAGTCAACAAATTAATGAAGCTGAGTAATGGGATTCGACCACTATTGATTCAAGAAGAGACTCTGATTAATGAGTGATAACCAATTATGAAAGGCCAGAAAAAGTCTGAACCAACTAAAGTCAACTATTCAATCGAATAATAGTTAGACTAGTGAATTATCAGAAGCAGATCTGGAATCTATTTGTGAGCAATGAGTCAATGAGTCAATGAGTCAACAAGTCAATGAGTCAACAAGTCAATGAGTCAAAGAAGAGTCAATAATAACTGGGACCAATAGTAAGTACTAGACTGAAAGAGTACTTTTGTCAATGACTAGTAAATGACTAGTAAATGACTAGTAAATGACTTTTAGGATGACTTTTAGGATGACTTAAGGAACTGACTTCAGCTGATGCTATGAGGAAGTCAATGAGTATTCAGTACTCTAAAAATGGGTAGCCAGTGATAAGATTGAGTGGCTGAGTATGGAATCTGAGTACGGTAGATCTGTCTGAATCTGCCTGAATCTATGCCTGACCAATAAATGGGGTGCAATGGTGCGGAATGGGGTGCAATTGGGTGCAATTGGGTGGACGGAATGGTACGATACTCGCAGTCAATTGTGGAGTTGGACTTCTAAGGTACAGTATTGTCCATGGCATGATCGCACGAGTGTTCTGTGCACCTGTACACCCAGCCACACCCCACTTCAAAAAAAACCCACTGGAAAATCCTCTTCAAAATTTAATCCAAAATTTAATCCAAGATCTAGTCCAAAATCTAGTCCAAAATTTAACCTAAAATTTGTTGAACTTGTGGGATATGCGATATGTGTCACATGTTGCCTGCAGGTCAACGATAATACACATGGTTGGAGATGACGTGGAGAGGTCCCATAGGTTTCGGAGATATAGTGTTTTTCATCACTACTTAAACCAGTGCGAACAAATGGTTCAAACCAGTGCGACAAAATGTTTCAAACCAGTGTGACAAAATGTTTCGGACCATAAAGGCAGAATGGTTCAAACCAACGCAGCAAAACGATTCAAACCACACTAACAAAATTAAAACAAACCAAGAAACAAACCAAGAAACAAACCAATACACATAATCCCCCAAACAAGGTCTTTAAGCCAAACATATCTTCAGATATCAATTCATGCACTCTAACAATTTGTTTCGGCTTATATACTTATCATGATAGTATGGAAGTACTAGTTTAAACAATAGTATAAATAATGGGCTAGAGAGTGATTTAAAAAATGGTCTCAATGGTGGGGGGGGGGGGGGGGGGCCTCTTTTTTTTTTTGTGGGGGGGGGCGGGGGGGGGGAAAAAGGGGGGGGGGGGGGGGGGGGGGGGGGGGGGGGTCTCTGTTCTTATATGTTGCGGTGCGCGGGTGGCTGTAAATCAGAGGGTGGAGCGCGGGTGGCTGTAAATCAGAGGGTGGAGCGCGGGTGGCTGTAAATCAGAAGGTGGTGACAAATGAGGGGCTGTAAATCAGAGGGTGGGGACAAATGAGGGGCTGTTTTGCGACCAAAGAATATAAATAGACCCCCTATCCCTCTCGAAATCTATTCGTGGTTTACTATCACCACCCATAGAAATTCATACCAGTTCACGTTCCGTCCCCGTTTTATCCCTTGATTGTTTTGTTCGGTACTGCAAAAGACTCCCAAATGTAGAACAGACATACGAGGCAATCGTCCAGTTTTTAAGATTTCAAAATATTGAATATTGAATATTGAATATTGAATTCTTCAATGAATGAAAGGTGGTGTGAAACATTATGCCATTTGGTTTGAAAGACTGTGCGAAGGGTGGGGTACGAAACGTTTTGAATTATTGGTGCTAAACATTTGGTCACGCTGGTTTGAACCAGTTGGTCACGCCTTTTTGAATAGTATTCAAAAATACTGTATAAGGCAATCCCCCAATATTTTTCAGAATATTGAATTCTAATGAAAGTTGGTGTTTGAACCATTATGCCATTTGGTGTGAAAGGATGTGCGAAGGGGTACGAATGTTTTATTTTGAAATAATGGTGTATTTGATTTTGTTAGTGTGGTTTGAATCGTTTTATGTCACTGGTTTGAATCGTTTTGAAAAACACGGGACATGGTGCAGATGAAACAGGAATATGTGCACGACGAGGACGTACACTCATCATGCTCAGTCACTTACGAGACGCCGGTCTCGGATGTGGGAGTCCCCGGGCCTAACTATATATATAGAGAGGATCCCCGCTCAGGTTTGAGCGGTATCAATTGTGTGAACACTTCATTGATATCAAGTTTAGAGAAGAATAGAAGTGATCCAGGATGAACTCTGAACCACCATACTGAAGAGAGTTATTGGAGGCCAACGTCAAACCAATTCCAACTTATCAGAGAGTCAAGGCAAACTCTTAACAAATATAACTGGAGTACAACAACTTCTCTGCGTTACTTACACAAGTGGTTAGACAACAAATGGACTTACTTACACAAGTGGTTAGACAAAAAACGGACTCTTGTGGATTACTTTACTCCAATTGAACATTACACTAACCGAAAATTACACTAACCGAAAATTACACTAACTGAACATTACACTAACTGAACATTACACTAACTGAACATTACACTAACCGAACATTTACGGTAGGTACATCAGGAAGACCTTTCAATAACCATGGACTACAGTCCAGCTTATTATACCAAGCACCATTGATCAGGTTCATAGTCTCATCATGATATGTGAATACTTGAGGAGTTACACGAGAGCTGTTTGTGGGGTCTGGTTGTTTCTGGGGTCTGGCTGTTCCTGGTCTGGCTGTTCCTGGTCTGGCTGTTTCGGATTCCTTAACTAACACTAGGATATGGACCAGAGTCCCATCTTATATTGACTTCCGGAACTCTGCATCTTGGTTCTAACACTTATACTACTTTTACTAGACCTTTATGTAGCTGTAAATCAATACCACCCATACACCTACCCACTACAGTCGTACAATATAGTGTACGGTTATACAGTACAAAGTTTTAAAGTGTACAGTTATACAGTACAAAGTTTTAAAGTGTACAGTTATACAGTACAAAGTTTTAAAGTGTACAGTGATATAGGCATACATCTAAAGTGACACATTAAAAAGTGACACATTGTTCAGTTCTCCAGTGTGCAGTGTACAGTGGTGTAGATTACTTATCTTCTCATGTGCCCTCAACTCAGGCACGTCAGGTGGTCCTTTCAATAGCCATGGAGTAGTACAATCCAGAAGGACTGTACTTTTTGGTGTTCATAAAGTTCATAGTCTCATCAAGGTATGTGTATACTTGAGGAGTTACACGAGAGCTGATTCTGGTGAGTCTGGCTGATTCTGGTGGGTCTGGGAGTAGAAGACATTGGGATGTCTTCCCAGATAATATTCTGATTGATTAATTAACACTAGGATTGTAGCCAGTGTTCCAACTTATATAGTCCAGGAACTCTGCTAGACTTTCAGTCTTTCACTGAAGTTAAAAAAACCCTTCTTCAACATGCTTCATGCTGGAGCTAAACCTTCTTCAACATGCTTCATGCTGGAGCTAAACCTTCTTCAACATGCTTCATGCTGGAGCTAAACCTTCTTCAACATGCTTCATGCTGGAGCTAAACCTTCTTCAACATGCTTCATGCTGGAGCTAAACCTTCTTCAACATGCTTCATGCTGGAGCTAAACCTTCTTCAACATGCTTCATGCTGGAGCTAAACCTTCTTCAACATGCTTCATGCTGGAGCTAAACCTTCTTCAACATGCTTCATGCTGGAGCTAAACCTTCTTCAACATGCTTCATGCTGGAGCTAAACCTTCTTCAACATGCTTCATGCTGGAGCTAAACCTTCTTCAACATGCTTCATGCTGGAGCTAAACCTTCTTCAACATGCTTCATGCTGGAGCTAAACCTTCTTCAACATGCTTCATGCTGGAGCTAAACCTTCTTCAACATGCTTCATGCTGGAGCTAAACCTTCTTCAACATGCTTCATGCTGGAGCTAAACCTTCTTCAACATGCTTCATGCTGGAGCTAAACCTTCTTCAACATGCTTCATGCTGGAGCTAAACCTTCTTCAACATGCTTCATGCTGGAGCTAAACCTTCTTCAACATGCTTCATGCTGGAGCTAAACCTTCTTCAACATGCTTCATGCTGGAGCTAAACCTTCTTCAACATGCTTCATGCTGGAGCTAAACCTTCTTCAACATGCTTCATGCTGGAGCTAAACCTTCATTAAGAATCACCAAAGAAAGGCGTAGCACACTCTATACTTTCTAAGAGCACGCCTTTGCATTTCTGGAATGATCAGTCATTGCTCATTCTCAACATATCCGGCTACGCCCGATAAATAATACTAAAAATATAACTTTACATTATTTTTTCTATGGANTTATTTTTTTTTATAAAGGTTGAAATTATATGTTATAATTTCACATTATTTTTCTTCGGAATTATATACGGGGTATTAAATTATAGACAATTAGTAAGTGGGTTTGACAATAATCAACTTTTAATGAACATGTAACAATGCACTAATTTTATATATATATATATATATATATATATATATAAATGTTAGGTCCACCATAGGCAGGGACCTGCTTATGAAGGTATTATGAAGCCGCTCAGTCCGATTGGTACAGTGGTGATTTGGCTTTTGACCATCCTAGCACTTCTTGGATCGATGACCTCTTTCGAATATTCAAGAGCAATCCTTACCATTGTTCTGGTGGAGAATTTTTCGGTCACACGTTTCTCTCAAAGGAATATAAGCCACTCCGGTTTCTCTCTTTGAGGAACCATCAACGAATATACAAGTTTAGGCATAAATGTATTAAAGAACATAACAGCACTAATTATATATATATTCATTAATAATAGAGAAAATATATCGGGTCCAAATTAATAACAGTATTATAGATATAATCATTTAGATTATATGGTAGCAGAATATATGGTAGCAGAATATATGGTAGCAGAATATATAATGGATAATTATCAAGAGATTGCTGGCTTGAGTAAGGATAGATAATATCCGATTATCCCCTTATTCATAAGGTTTTACTATAAACGAACGGTCCCTAAGATTATTATAGAAATATAAAATTGATGGGTGAAAGAACAACAAAATAAAAATGAACCGTACTGTAGACCGACACAGGTATGATTTTCAGCAAAAGTGGAATGGGATAACTACTTTGAATGAACTCGGCAAAATAAATCGTGCGACTGTTTACAGTGTTTTTCAAAACTATTCAAACCACACTAGCAAACTTAAACAAACCATTAAATCAAAAAGTTTATAAGGTAATCCTCCTGATTTAAGATTTCCGAATATTGAATTCTACTGAAAATATCTGTGAAACCTTACGCCATTTTGTCTGGTAATCTGTGCCAAGGGGTACCAAACGTTTTGGTTTATTGGTTTGAATAGTTTTGAAAAGTACTGTACCAAAAACATAGCTTATTGCATACTAGTAATAGTAAGTATAATAAGTGATATCTGCCCGGTGTTAGTTTAATAAATATTATTATTTAATAGATAGTACAATTCTTCAGTCCAGGTCTGTACAAAAAGACCTGTACAAAAAGACCTGTACAAAAAGATCTGTACAAAAAGATCTGTACAAAGGGTCTATACAACCAGGTCTATACAATTGAGCGGGAAAATCATGACTATAAATATATACGCATAAAAATGGGGAACGGTATCTATCTAAGAAAGCAATACCCAAAATTATTCACACGACAAGTTGTAACTGTCATTTCCTCTTGCTTTACAACTCCAAAGACTATGTCAAGACAAAGGAGGTCGTGGACCGTATGGTGGCGAGAACCATCG